>VYZQ01000299.1:73711-94403 GCA_013400655.1 Mystacornis crossleyi
TTAGCACAAAAGTAAAAAAAAAAAAAAAAAAAAATAAAAAAAAAAAAAACCGAAAAAACAACCTAACCTTTCACTAGGACATTTTTTCAAGCCGTCCCCATTGGAGCATCTGCTGTAACATGCATGGAGGGGAATGAATCCTTTAGAAAAAAGGAGAAATAATTTTTAAAAAAGAAACTAATTTAATTTGTCTTCTCAAACTGCAAATCCCTGTACTTGTACGTGCTTGAAGCAAATAAGGCATTAGAAAAATAAAAAAGAAGCTGTGAAAATGCATTCAGGCCCTTCAGTAGCACTTCCTTTGGAGGAGGAATGAGAATAGGAAAGGCCCTTTTCATACTGTCCCATTGTCCCAGCCAGCCCTAGGTGTTCAGCCCTGGAGCTCCAACTAGCAGCACAGTATGGGGTTACCCAGGGCAATGAACGAAAAACAATTTAAAACTTTTCCATAAATCTGGAAAACAAAGAGACTTTTTATCTCTGCACTGAAAAGCGTAAAGGAGCAGAGCCTCCATCCCCAGAGCCCACTGCACTGGCATGATCAGAGCAATCAAGCTGATGGTCTGACAGCAGACCTGCAGCAGGCAGCCCTGTTCTTACAGCAAAGAGTAATCACTCAAGAAATCCTTCCCAGTTGCCGGCTACAAAAGGGGAGGCCCTTCCCTCTGAACCCCAGTATCCTTCCTGCTGGCAAAAGCATGCTGTTGCTTCTCCTGCTAGTCACACCATCAAGAGGCACAGGTCCTTCAAACCCTAAAGGTCACAGCAACATGAGAAAGACAGAATAGGGCCCACTATTAGCCTCTTCCTGAGCATTAAGGAGCAGCTCTTGCTCTATAATAAAAGAAATCAAGCCAGAAACACTTTTTAAAGCAGTGAGTGGAATAGCAAAGCGAGAACTTTTTTCGAACCTAGAGAGTGGCACAGAGGAGAGAATAGAGACTGAAATGACTGAAAGCCTGCAGAACATTTTATAAAACAGTTATTTTTCCCCCAACAATGGTACTCTGTCCCTGACATGAATCAAAAATGTCACAAGGCAGTTTGGTGAGGCCGCATGTGAATGCTGGGTATTGAGCTGCAGCAGCTGCAGGCAGACTTTGTGGTTAACCCTGTGAGACTTTCACTGCTACAGCTGGCTTCGATTCTGTCGCCGCATCCGAGCAGCCGCTCCTTCCCACTGCGCTGCTGTTAAAAATAATCACAGCCTTATCAGTGTCTGCATTTCATTCCACTGCAAGCATCACAGGACCAGCTCAATGGTAAAGATGTCAAATTAGGAGATACATCTGTATATACAAACTACATACGGGCCTTCTGTCTTTTAAAACCTTACATTTAGGCTGTTAGGTTTCTAAAATATACAAAGCATAAAGTGACCTGAACTCAGACCTGTGCTTCCTCAGGAAGCATCTGCTCAGTCTACAAAATCTTCAAGAGGAGAATAAATCATCTTTGCCTAAGGAACACCTCTCCCAATGCCACTTGGAAGCCTTCTTTCTGACACCAGCACTAGGAGATCTGTTGCCATTCCTTCACAATCCAAAGCATTAAGATGGGCTACACACTTGCATTTTTATCTCCATGGTATCCAGCTTTACAACAGGACACTTTTCCTAAAACTTTCAGCATAAGTGATGAAAGCTCTCTGCTTCTGCAATGCCTACAGCAGAGACCAACAAGGCAAGGCACTAAAGATCGATAACTGAAAACCAGGTATTTTATCTCAAGTGTCATGAAAATTTCTGTAGTTTTTCAAGCTACTCTTAGAAGCCTACATTATTTTCAGCTCACCTTATATAAATTTCTCTTCTTCACAACATGCTTTCCCTGCAGATAAAAGGTAAGGAAAACATAGCTGAAAGGAGAGGTGCCATTATCAAGAAACAGAAGCCTAGTTTGTATTAAAAGTTTCAGTTCAAAAAGAAATAATTCTTTAAAAAGTTACTGTTCAGCAATCTGTAACCAGCTTCAATCACCATATCTCCCAACAAATCAGTTTGAATAGAGGTCTTGACTAGTATCTTTAAATACATTCTGAATTGCTCTAGTGACCCCGAAGTAAGCCCCTCATGGAAAAACAACAAAATACAGAATTGGATTTAAAGTCTAATCAAAACAACTCAGCCTAGTGCAGTAAGTTGCATGCACTTCTGTGCTCCAGTACAAGTCTTTATATAGTGATTACTTTCATTAGAGTTACAGGCTACTCCAAGGGAGGTGTATTGGACCAGAGGACTCCTGTATTAGATTGCTGGGGGAGGGGGGAAGAAGAAAACAAAGAGAAAAGAAAACTGAAAATCTTGCATTTCATCATGGATTTACACAAACACAGGGATTTACTTACTGGGTCAGGCTTTATGCACTTGAATCAGCATAAGCCCACAGCCAGGTTAACTAAGTGGAAGATCTGTTCACTACCACAGAAGTGTTTTAAAACAAAGGCCTTATACTCCCCAGCCTGGGATATTTGCAGGAAGCTGCTGGGGTCCTACTTGCTGATTGTGAGAATTTTTCCTTACAGAGCAGGCTTGGCCTTCCACAGGAGGAAGCCTGCAGTCCTAATAAATATTCGGTGGCTTTTCGCCACTGTATGCATCATAAACCTCTCCCAGCTCCCATCAGCCTGCTGACACATCCCCTCCCACGAAACCCCCTAAAGCACATCCCAGTTCCCACAATCCAGCCCTTCAGCAAGAACTGTCTTTCCAGTGCAATTATGCAACAGATATCTTTCAGAGCAAGGCACTAGAAGACACACATCAACTTAAAGCAGAAGGCCTCTCAGATACAGCCTCCCAAAAAACACCAAGGCACGTGAACATGCATTAGTAACAGCAGTCATCCCTACCTTCTTCTCCGAGTTTTTAACAACAGAGGCAAGAAAAACGAGAAGGCAAATTCCAATGCAGTCAAATTGCTTGTGAGCACACACTGTGTGCAGGATGGCAAGGAAGAAAGGAGAGCTCCTGCTTCCCTCCATCACCCTCTGCTCCACCTGACAGTGTCTTTGCCTGGAGCATACCTAAGGGCTACAGCACAAACTGCCCACGAGGAAAACACGACTTGAAACACTTCATTGCATCATTAGGTCACAATTTGTGCTAATCCCCTAAATTGTATGGGCAAATGTAAGCACCTAGAAAATAGCCTGCCTTTGAAGAGGAGAAGTCATTGCTGGACATATACCACCTGTCATCCTTTTCCTTTACTTAATCCCTACCCCATGCCTTAGCCTCATTTTCTTTACATTAGGAAAAAAAATTACAGCCCTCCTTCCCTAATTCTGATACAAGCCTCCTGACAGCAAGCAGCATTGTTTTAATAAGCCATGTCCATTTTTAATCACACAGTTGGAATATCAATTAAAGAAAAAGGGCAGAGAGAGGAAGAACGGGAGAAAAAGGGACTCTGGGCTGCACAAAAGCAATCAAAAGTGGAATGCCGTGCCACTGTAAAATGTGGGGATCTGCCCATGCCAAAACCAGCCTGTGGCGTCCACCAGGAAGTTCCAGACTGGGGTCAACAAGTAAAATCAAGAGGAGAGGGATGGGTAGGAGAAGTTGCAGTGACAGGGTGGAGCTCCCTAGCAGCTCACCGTCTCTCCTAAACCCTCCCCGCTTCATCGCCTGCCAGGGCACTGGACTGTGCTTTCAGCTCAAGTTGTGAGCACTACCAGAGGATTTGTGGTGAACGTAAGTGACCCCTTCTTCTTTTTCCCCTTCTGATTTTGGCTTGGTGAACGATGCCTCACCACCCAGGAGGGGGGATTTTGAGCTGCAGAGGCCCCTGCCTTTCATAGGCAAGGCATAGTAGAGAGCCTGACTTTCTGTGGGCTGGAAGCCTCCCACAGCATCTGCTGAAGAGCAGGAAGGGTGTTTATGCTTTTACCCTGGCCAAAATCTGCTTTGATTAATAATATCCAGCAGAATAAGCACTCCTCCACGACTGCAGAAAGGCCTCTCCTCCCCGCCTTTAGCAGTAGATGTCACCCATCACTGCCTGGCCCAGGGAACAGAGGTGACTAGCATCACTTCCCCAGCACCTTGGGTGCACCCCAGCACCAGAGGAAAGATCCTGAATTGCCCAACAGCTTTGTGGCTATTCTTGAAATTATCAGTGCACCCAGAAGTTACCGGGAAGCAAGGGAAGAATCCCAAGAGCGAAAAGCAATTGGGTGACAACTGAGCAGTACTGTTAAAATAAATTACCAGCATTCCCCTCAGTCTCCCCTTTCCTTAGGCTCTGGCTCAGAGCTTTTTGCCTATATCTACGGTTTTCAACACTGATTTACCCTGTGAAATCAATGAGGCATCTCATACAGGTCAAGGCTAAGCACCCACAGGTCCACAAAAGTCAGCTGTGCAGCACCACTGGAGGAACTCAAGACAAGCACTATCTTTGCAGAAGTGTGTGTGCTCTAGGTTCGCACCCTCCACAAGGACAAGAGGTGCATATTGCGTTAACTGACCATCAAATTACCTTAGCAGATGCAGAGAGACTTTTATGTTCTGTACAAAATTCTACTATCTTGTTCTCACCATGAGATGTACATTAGGGATATTTAAAAATTACTATTAAATAGAAACTTACAAATGTTTAATGTATGGACAACTATTTATCAAATTGCACAGTCTCTGATTTTTAAATCAATTTTCTGCTGTAACGTTACATTTTACAAGAACCCAAGCCTCATAAAGCTTCTCACAAAAACTGTCTTGGTCAACTGGATACTGCCCAAAGTGAAAGCTACACTCAGTGAAGAGAGGGTTATCCTGTGACAGAGCTGTGTCAAATCTCTGAGGAGTTAAGATTCTGCTTTTTGAAAAGTTATTTTGACGCACAAGATTTTAGTCACCACAACATTTTAACCCTGTTTGACACTGCAGATGATGAAAAATCCATTTTTTTTCAAATCTGTTCTGAAATTTCCCATATTTTGCATGCTCTGCAGAAAAACAAGTTATTGGACTCGGAAACAGTCTAGACTATTTATGTTCCTAAGGTTTCCTGCTACAAGTTACAGGAAAAATACATTTGCCAGTCACATGTAAAGACTGTGCCTGAGAAGCAAGAACATCAACAGTTGTAAAAGGGGAAAAAGAAGAAAAAGAAGTTCTTCAAACTCACACCATTGCAAAATTCTGCTTACATTTCTTTATGGTAACAGGAATTACCCAAATCCATTGATGCAGCTCAGCAGTATCTGCAGAGATACCAGTATCAATAAAGATGCACCCTTGGGCCTACTTCAGTTTTTCCACACACTTTTGGAGGAAGAGTAGCACAGCCCACACTCAGAGCTCAACTGATAAGCAGCATTTCTCCTTGGCTATTAGTAAAAACACCAAATTGGGAAGTCTAAATGTGAATGTCCATAAATGTATGCTCATTTTTTTTGTCCTGGAGGTGCCAAGTGCCTGGCATCATAAAGTTATGGTTGGTAGCCAGGCCTCCTGGATATCACTGCAGGATGGCTAAGGAGCAATTAAGGCCAGCAACCCACTGAAATCAAGTTTTGCTATTGAATCAAAACAACAAAAGAAAAATTAACAAATCTCCATTTCAGTGGATTTGAGATTCCATAGGAAATATTTTCTTGAGACTTGCTACATTATTTCTCTTTCACTTATGTTTGCCAAATTCCAGAGGCATTATGACCAAGAAAAATACCCACACAAAATACAAATCAACAAGGAAAGGTTCCTTGCTTAAATGAGGCTTGAAAGGCAGGAGAGAGCAAGTAAACTTTTTGTTTCTTGCTACTTCAGATCAGAAAAAGCATATATTTGGTATCTGCCAGCAGTCATACCTCTTAGGACCATCTGACTATCATCAAGGGAAACTCCAGATCTCTACACCTCTGCTCTGTTTCCTAAAGCATTACCCACTTCAGTGGCTGTAAGAAAAACAAGGAGGAAAAAAAAGAGGCTTATTTCTTTGCAGAGTTCTCACCCCACAGCCCCAGCTGCTCCCCGGCACAAGCTCTGCCAGTTCATCCTTAGTCCTTCCCTATGGCTGGTACCTCACCCACCCAGAAAGGTCTTCCCCCATACTCAGCTTCTTACAGCCAAGGGACCTCAGTAGTCTGGGTGCTCCTAAAGGACCATACCTGGTCCTGCAGCTCCAGCACACTTCCTCGGCTGGGAGACCTTAATCACAATATTTTTTACTGGAATTACCTAGTAACTAAATGAGCAAGAAAAACAGAGTGGAATCTCAGCTCTGTTGCCCCATCCTTCCTACCTGCTGGCCACTGCTGAGGGTGTTTGTTTTTCATTAGAACAAGCACGTCCTGCCGTCCATCCTCCGACCTGCCCTGCTCAGGGCTGACTGAAAGGCAGACATGGGCAATATCCAGCCTGAAATCCCACTGCTGCTCATTTACAAGCTGCTCGGCCACAACGTTTCCCCAAAGACCACCGTGTTTATGGTGGCGGCCCAACCACCCAGTGTCCCTCTCTAACAGCCACCACACATCCCACTCATTGTCCCACTGCCATTGTCCCATTTCTCCTTCTGCAGAACAGCCACAACAGCACTTTTCATCCCTGAAATGCACCGCACAAATGGGGAGCACAAGTCAAACAAAAGCTATAGCCGCTCTGTTTACTAGGGAGAAAGATCAATGGGCTTCAATGAAAGGACAGGAAGCTGATGTTCTCACTGTAACTTGTTGGTAAAACAGTGAATAGTGCTATCGAGATTGACAAAGGCTCTTTTCTTCCTCCTCTTACTTTTTTTTTTAAATGAAGAATCCAATGGAGAGTGTTATCGTGTAGTTATCAACAGGCCATGAAATGGGGAACATCAGCAAGTGTATTCAACTCTTTTGTTTGCTCTTTGAGAGCGTTAAACAGAAGCCTCAAAGTGCACACAGGGGAAAAAAAAAATCAACCCACGATAGAAAAAAATACAAGAAAAATCACACAAGCAAAAAGACAAACTGCTAGGATTTTAGGAAACCCAAAAAACCTCACCAAACCAAACCACAAACGGGAACACAGACCTGAGGGGTTTGCAACCACAGTTGTTCAGTATCTTTCCCGTGCTCAGGCTGTATAGAGCATGCCAGTGGATTAGCAAGGAAGAGCACGACTGACCTAAGGAAACAGCCAACCTTTCTTTGTATCCCTACAAGGCCTCTGCTGTGACAAGCCAGCCTTTAGGGCCTGTAGAATCTCTACACCCGGTGTTCACATGATTAGGCCCTTCTTGCAGGTAAATCTCGAGCACTCCTGGATGCTCCAAGTTTAGTCACCATCCACATTTCAGTATTTACTGGATACCACTACATCCAAGCCTGTTCATAAGTATGGAGTGTGCTATCCTTCTACAGGGAAGGCCTCTCCTCTTACCAAGGTCACTCCAGCACAGTGTAACAACATTCTGCAGCTACTCGTTGAAGTATTCTTAAACCTCTGGATGTTTTTAAAGTGAGTTAATATGACCGACGTCAAAAAGCACGCTGCTGGAAGAAGGGCAAATGTGTGTGCAAATATCATATTTCTCAGCACCTTTGAACTATGGGAATCTGTCATATAGCCTAGATGCATGCTTTCTGCTTGTGCATTAAAAACAATATACCTGAATATTTAGGTACATCCCACACTTCGTGACCATGATATGCATCACATGTGTGCATAAATCTGCTGGTGAACAGCTAAAATGCTATCATACAACTAATGCCAAGTGTTTTGCAAGTACTTTTTGGTCTCCCAGGACTCCCTCACCGTATCCTAAATATAACATTTCAGACTCCAAATTCAAAGTGAATCTTTGCACAGGGGAAATTGTGATTTTCCTTTAAGGCTCAAAGGAAAATTCAGGATTATATTAAAGACATGAGGTTAGTTATTAGCAATGTTGTGGTTCAAAGGACTATAGGAACTGAGAGGACTGATGTCATGGGAAAGCCAAGTAATCGGTGAATATGTTTTTAAAGGTGAACCTTTTCTTTTACTCCTTCTGAAGAACTGTAAAGAGACTCGATAAGATTTCCTTCCCACTTGTTCTGTGCCAGAAGTATGATGCCTTGGACCTACTGCTTGCAGTGAACCTGTTTTCCTACTTAAAGTTTCTCATTCCCATTTTATACATTGATTTAAAGCTGTTTAACCAGCACCCTGAAGACAGCAGCACATCAGCAAGAGCTGTGCTCCTCGCTGAGCACTCACTGACTGTTGCAAAGCCATGGAGAGCCTTCCAGTTCACACTAAGCCCCAAGGTGTCCTTAACAGCCAGGGCTACTGGCATACACGGGGTATGGTCACTCCTGCTCATGCCATGGGAGCACTACTTGCTATCCTGAAGCTGGATTGAACCAGAAGCACGTGGATCGTGCTCTGTATGGCCCTAACATGAAAAGCAGATGGGACAAGCGCTGGCCTGGCAAGCGCCCTCCACCAGGCTACCCTCTGATGTTGCTTGCACCCCACTTGTCTCGCACAAGACGCACACAGAGGAAGGGACACAAAGCCAGGTGCCCGCATTCATCTTTGCCCACCTCTGCTTTCTGCGTCAGACCAAAACGGAGCCAAAAGGAAAGGGAAACCATGCTGCTCCCTCAGTGTTTGTGGCATGTGTCCATGCAAATGAGCAGCCAAAACTTGGTCCTCTTTCTATTCTTTCTTCTAATGAGAATTGACAGGCCAGTGGCTCCATTATAGCGACTTGCATCAGGAATTGATAGTGTGTAGCAGAGACTCACTAAATAAAATACACACAATCATATTATTTTACTTAATAAAAGCATTGCTTCTGCTAGCCTTAAATTCTCTGCATTCCTTAGTGTCATCCCAGTTACACATCACTTCAGTTTTTTCACTAAATAATCACACAAATCAAAATATTATCATCCAAGTATAGTTAAGATGTATTTTGTATCTATATAGAGATAGCATCAGAAATAGCTATCCCTTAACATCTCTGAATGTGAATGCTCCTTCCAGAATAGTTTACTTGACAAGGTTTTCAGCAACAGTTATTACACTTTAAGTGTATATCCTGCCTTAATCCAACAGAACTTTCAGCTTTCTATTGGAGGCATAACAGTTGAATTGATCTTTTATACAGGAGGACAAATTTAACTTTCCAGCTCCAATTTGGAAAAGAATGCCTGTTCAAGACAGCACTTAAGCCTTAAGGAAGTCAATAGGACCTAAACACATGTTTACAATTAACCATGTGCTCAAGTGGTGGTCTGAACTGGGTGAATAAATGTGAAGTCAGTAGGTCTGCTTGCATAAGAAAGAATTACCAGTCTGGAAGAGAATTACAGAATTTGGCTATAAGAGGCTGGAAGATTAGTAACAAATGTGTCATTCCTGTAAGTAATTTACTTAAACCAAAGCCATGGCAGAACTCTTTAAAGTATGCACTCAGATTAATTTGAGGGACAGACTGAGAACATAATTATCAACCGAGGACAACTGTAAATTTGTAATAATATAAGAGAATCACCAACTGATTTTCAAATGAAATCTACAGAACTGAACATCCTGCTCGGTTTTAATGAGTTCCAGCCCGTTCCAGAGCTAGGTTGTGACTTCACACAGAAAACTGAGTAAGTAGCAGTGCAAGCCAAAGCAGTAATTATGGCTCCAAAAAATGAAACCAAAGAGCATGTGTAAGAGTCTCCAAACCCTTCCAAAATTATTTCTGCAGTAGCAGTTTATGAGAAAAATATGAGAAGCCATCAAGAGATCTTAATGGGTTTAAGCTCCTGGGTCTCATTGACTGATAAGGGTCCTGTAGACTGTCAGACATTTCTCTGGGTACTCTTAAGATATTAAGAGTGAGGATAAATTCTTTTATTTGCCATATTTAAAGAAACATATTATGATTTCCAGGCGAGCTTATCACGTACATCACTTACTCTCTTTCTTGCCAGGCTTTCTCCATATTTCTGATACATGAATAGCTGGTACAGCCACATTTGATGAAGCTGGCACACTCCTGTGTTACATAGGAGAGGGAAGGGAATCATCTTCAGATGTCACTCCAGTTCTGTAAAATCAATCAGAAGTCTTAACAGTTAAGAACACTTGGACCAAATAACCCTTACTGACAGGGGTTTTGCTTGTTTGTTTTTAAATCAGCGCTATTGCACTTCTAATGCATTACAAGTCATAGCTGGCTATGGAATATGACCCTTCAAACTAGACTGATACCACTTTTGCAGTACCAGCAGCTAAATCAACAACCAAAGAACTTGAAGAGGACACAAATTACTGTAGCCCTCCATGGCGATGCAGGGCTTCAGTAGCTCCAGCTCAGCTTGCTTCAGGGCTGCTGCATCCCACTACCCCCATGCCAGAAGTCTGCAAGTCCCCACAGGACCCCAGGGCAGCAGTGAGATCTATTCCATCAGGATATTTCCCTCCTCTTCATCTTCAAGAGCTGCAGAAAAAACAGGACAGGCATCTGTGCCAGCTTTCCCCTTTGCAACAGATAACACTGGTCTGCTTGTGCTGAGAGTGCTGTGTGTGACTGCTGTAAGGCTTTGCAAGTAATAACCCAGCTCTGGAAGTTACCAATTAATTCACTGCAGCTGCTCTGCCCTCTTTGCTTACTAGCAACTAAGCCTGGTAAATGTGTGGGTTGTTGGGCTAAGGAGTGCAGGACTCTGAGGTGTGAGGAGGGATATACTATTTCCTCAGTTTTTCCTCTACTCAGCTCAAGGTACAACTCTCCAGAGAGTCAACACATAAAAAAAATAAATATTCCTTCAGAAGCATGCCAAGTGCCTATATATATAAAGAACAGCATGCACGTGCGCAGGGGTGACATTACTGCCACTGAAGTGATTTACGTGTTCCAGAGCCCTGGTAGGGCTGCTGCTGCTGCATTCAGCATGTCCATGTGTCTCTGGCTTCCCTGGACAGCCTCCGGCACAGTGTCAGGCCTGGGACCCTCTGGAACCCACTGCCCTCTGCCTGCAGACCCCATCATGGAAAGGGGCCTGCCCAGCTGTCCTGGGCTCCCAGGACAAGAACCAACCCTTCAGTTACTTAAAAAGGTTTTTACCCCCAGAATTTGAATATTACACACAGGAGGGATTACGGCTCATCTTACAAATATGGAAAAACTGAAGCAATTAATAGTCTTGACTTTCAGCAGATCAAGAAATACACCTATTTAAATAACAATATATCAGTACCTGTTTATATGCTGCCATTCCCTCTATGACATTGACAGCCTTCTGAGGCATTGAAGACCTTTTTCCTACCACACAGGTCCAATCTTTCTGTTAAATCAGTCAGCATCATGCCCACCCCTGCAATCACTACACTCCCTTTGCTGAAGCAACTCCTAAGGAGCCTTTTTTAAAACATTACAGCCTCTGTTCCAGCTGACCCACAGGATCGTCATTAATGGGTGATCAAAGTCCCAGGCACATCCTCTGTTGCTTAATTACCAGCAGCTCAGTCTAGGAAAACAGGTCAGAAGGCCACCCCTTTGTGCCAGAATACGCTGCCCAGTGTACGATCATCAAAATGTCATGACCATCACTGTTGGCTTTGGAACAGGTGCAAGAATTTCTTTGGCTGTTTGCTACAGAGTTTAGATCAGCATAGACTCAAAAAGCAAAGAGAGAAGGCAAAAAAGGTCTGTGCTTAACCCTGGTTTTGTAATCTGACATGGATATACCCAGTTCAGTATCAACCCCCCCAGATCAATTCCCCAATTTCCCACACTGCATTCAGGACAAACCACAAGTCTGCAAAGGAGGCTCGATATACACCTTCCCATTTTAGGGAGTCTTTGCTGTGCCAGGAGTGGACAGAGAGCAGTGTAAACCCCTCCATTTAGGGGCTGATCCCCACATCAGGGTCAGTTTCCTCACTGGGCATGGGATGCAAGCATGGAGTGGGATGTGAGCACAGAGGAAGACTCTGCCATGCGCCAGCCCAACCTGTGTGCTGCAACAAGCGACAGGCAGCCGTCACAGAGGAGCATACGCTCCAAAGCCTCTGGCTGGCTTTGGATACACCAGATGTAGCTGGTCAGCAGGCTGATCAGCAGTACTTGGCACATGGTCTCCCAAAGCTGGAGAGAAACCACAGAGCAATGCTGGGAATATATGAGTTGTCAGCACCACAGCAGGAGAGAAAGAGACAGGGATAAATGGAGGCCTCTGAGCTGGTTAAGTCCATGCTGGCAAGCACAGCTCCTGCCAGAGGACAGACCAGTATGGGCGAGGAGAATGGGGCATGAGGGGTTGGGCAGCTCAGCCAAGGACATGTGAGCAGCAGCAGTGGGTCGGTGGCACAGCTGGCCCAGGAATAACATGATGGAAGGCATGTAAGTATCCTGGGTTTGAGTCCCCTCTCCTTGTCCCCACAATAAACAGCCCCTGTGGCCATAGCATGCCTTTCCTCGGTTTGCTTTCTCTGATCCTCATTGTAAGAGAGGGCCCTGGCTTCCAAAATACAGTATCTCTGCTCAGCAGATCCCATGCGCTCGTTGCCTGCTGCCTCACAAAACTCCGTGTGCCAGAACACCGTGCTCGGCGCGTCCTGCTGCCGCAGAAGCTGCTGCCGTCAGTGCTGTCTGTCACTCAGCGTGAGCAGCAAGTGCTGGTAGGCTTGTGGCAAGCAAGGGAAGGGATAACAAAGCAGGCTGAAGTGGCAGAGCAAGCCCCTCTGGGAAGAAGACTCCTTCTTCCATTGGAATGCGACATGTGGCACTGGCTGCAGACGGGTTTGGAAGTAGCGAAAGGCATGCCAACATCAAAGGACCACTCATCAACTCAGAATGGATCCTTGCAATTAATATTCTCATTATTCTTTTCTTGTTTTCCATTTTCTTCATTTTTGGGAGGAAACAGACTTCATGACACATGGCATAAAGTGAGTCAAGTCACTCCTGACGTGACCTGACACCTCCTAGAGCTCCCCTGTCCGAGATGCTGTCACATCTTCTGNCCAGGGATGTGGCTCCTGGAGCCCGCTGCCTGCTGGCAGGAGGATAATGTGGATGTGTAACACTAATGACTGGCTGGGGCAATTTATCAAAGCTCTTTTGAGGCAGCTCATGTCCTGTGAAGACAAAAGAGAGACTCAAGACATTAGATCACCAAATTTAGGCCCTGGCCCAAACTTTGCAATAAAGTTTCATCCAAGTGAGAAAAGCAAGGGAATGACACAACTCTGTGCATGCACACACGTGTGCAATCCAGGCAACCTCCCTTTGTTTCAAACCACCACCTCTCACAGGGCTTCTCTCTGCCCAGCAGGGTTAGGCACATTTAGGGGTTTCAGGTTTTGTATTAGCCATTGGGGTGTTTTATGAAGCAGAGTCAGTCAAATTTAGGATGCAGCCCTGGGCTATTGGCATGGTTGTTGACTCCCCTGTTGACTCTGGGGGCTGGCAGGCTGAGCAGAGAGGCCAGGGATGGAAAGGACCATGGACAATATACCTGCCAGACAGCTTTCTTTTGAGTCTCTGCTGAGCACATTTAACACTGTAGCATTTGGAAAGATCCCATGTGGCACATACAGGCTGTTAGAGACATATAGAGCATATAGTTTTCCAACCTGGTAGCAGGCACAGTGCCAGTGCTTTTATATAAACTTGTTTGTTTGCTTGTTTGTTTGTTTGTTAAGTTTGGCCACTGATTTACTTGCCTGTCCCACTTCTGAACAGGGTCTTCTTCCAACTCGCCATTTGCAATAAGCCTGAAAGTCAGGACATGGCGTGTTCCCGCACCACAGACTGACCATGACATCACACCAACCGAGAGGAAATACTCCCTGCACTGTCAGCACACACACAGATCAGCCCACTCAGGCTCATCTGGACAACAAGGACCCTCCTGGGTCACACACTCACCGCAGCCCGGACCAAAGAGACCTGGCAGTGTTTGGTACAGATGTACATTTCTATGCCGTGGACAAAAGCAAATTGCAGGCTGGATGGCCTCAGCATCACCAGCAAAGGCTTGTGCTTCTCCTCCTGCCCCCAAGGGAAAAGACACAGAGGTAGTTGATTTCATTTATCAGTCAACATGTGCTGAAAAATCCCATATCCTCCCTGGTGGGGGAGCAGGAGCAAAGACAGCACAAGACAAGTCAGGAAAGATGTGTATGGGAGTGATGGAAGTAGCCTGGAGAGCCTTTCACTGGTGAGGTTATTGTTCTGAACCTGGACCTTATCAAGCACAGTCACTACACAGCACTTATTTCATGGCCAGGAGTTGATTGTTAAGCTTTTTAGGTAGCAGCTCTTTGCACTATGAAAAATATCACTGGCAACCCAGGCCATCTTAGCAGAGACACTGAGGATTTAATTGGGAAGGACACCATAAATTTTCTCCTTTTGTCAGTCCAGATGATCTGCCTCGACCAGGCCTAAGGCATATTGATGGAAAAGCTGCTGCCACCCTACCCTGCATCTAGCAAGTTGAGGCATGGGAGTGATAAAAGCGATGCATCAGTGATTGGTCTCGGGGAAGTATTCGTTTAAATGGTAAAGAATCCCCAGAAAATTATTAGCTAACATCTGCTGAACTGCTGGCAGCTTGATTTATCTCCCTATTTAGAAAACTGTATATTTAGGAAAAAAAAAAACTAAATTAGAGCTGCTGTGTCAAACTATTGAAACTGAGGGCTTTGAGCAGCAAATTCTTGCTAGTGCTTTTTCATAAGTATGCTGGCCATTTTTTTGTACAGCTCCTTCCCTAGAAAACCTGGAAGACTACTCCTCAAAGGAGCCTTGCTCTGGTAACAGTGAGCACGATGTTTTTTCACTAGAGATTCAAGTGAAGTGAGCTTCAGACGCACATCACCTTTTCTTTTGCCGTGTCTCCTACTCAGATGTCTATCTGGTATTTCAGCTCAGGGGCAAGACTTGACCTTTGGAAAATAAACTGAATATAGAGAATTGAGGGGTTAGTTATGGAAGTTCTTCTAAAGTTTTTGTCTCCCCTTCTTTCCTCATCTACCAGACAGAAACTTTCATATTAATCTCAAAATGGCAAAATTCCTCTAAATCTTGATCAAGTCTCTGTATTAAGGAAGTGGCTAGGATTTCACTTCAGAGAGTGAACTTTTGAATTAATAAAATTTTCTTACTTTATTGCCGTAATAAGGGAGCCTGGACCTAAAAGGCACTCAGTGCTTGCTACTATTTGACTTCAGCAGTCAAAATATCGCCATAAATATCACAGCTATAGCAGACATTTTGCTCTACTAGAACCTACTCATCTTTACCCAAAATTTTATAAAACCAGTCATCCTTTAGTTCTGTCCCACTTAGCTTTACTTTCATTACGTTTTTCTATATAAATATATTACAATCATATATATATTATAATGAAGGACATTTATTTAGTCTGTCTGTATCAGACCATGTATATATTTAGTACCTATATTCACACACTGTACATAAATATTGGTTTGTTTAGAAATGTAACATATAAATACACTACATTGTGTTGGTGTTTCAGTTGTGAGTACACTGAACTGCAGCTGTAGAAATAAGGGGAATAAAAGTCAATATTATGATGTGTCATCACTTTTTTTTCCTGTTTATCCAATGACTCACAGTGTCAGAAAGGTTATAAGGCATCCTCAGCTGTTAGTATGAATTCACAAAGTTCCTGCTGTACACATAGTCTTCACTTACGCTTGTTCTTGCCTTGAATTCTCAGGAATGTAGTGGTCAAGGGTCTGAGCAAGATGGCCGGAAGTTTTCTCTCTACATAAGTAGCCCGTAGCACCCAGGACATTGCCTGGACCCAGAGTTTGCCTTAGGAATCAGTAGAATCAACGCGGGACCAACACATCCTGTCCTGGCACCCCCATCTGCTAGCAAGGCTTCACCAGCCACCTCAGCCCCCAGCCCTGGTCACCCACCTCTTCCACCAGCACCCATCACCTCATGACACCCCCCTGCTCCCTAACTGTACTGAGCCGCAGAGCACCTCCTGGGGCACCAGCACTACCAAAATCCCTCCTTTTCAAGCCCAAAACTTGGGCAGGTACAGGGAAGTTGCATTTCCACCACACACGGCATGGGCAAGAGTCACGCTGGGCATCAGGTGCAGACCAGGGCCAGCAGGGTAGAAAGCTTCCCCCTCTGGCAAATGTGCACCCATAGCCTAAAGGCACAGCCTGCATTCCACATGTTTATGGTTGCTCTGCACGGTGACGGTGGAAAAGGATGTCTGTGGATATTGCTTCCGACTTAGATCACTCCAGCTACAGAGGCTGTTTCTGGGCTGCATTTGCCTACGTGTGATGAGGACAAGCTGAGCCTGGGTACATGCTCTGTGTTCCCATGCTACAAGAGCAAACCCCAAAGTGATGTTTAGAGAGCATCTGTCCCTGACACTGAGTTGAGGCTGGTTATTAACTCTCAGTCCAGTCTTAGTGGTATGTTAGACCTTGGGGCAATTAATGGGCACAACACACCCTAAGGGAAGAAAACGGCAAAGAAAATGCTTTAATCGTACTGTAAACTAAGCCAGACAAAGCCAACACTGTTCCTATGAAGGAGGAACACGCCCTTGTGGTTGATATAACCACTGAGACAAGCACTCTTAGGAAGATCACAACTTCGTGCCAATTCTATTTTTCTGGGTTCTTTCAGGTTTTTTTCCTTCAGTCATGTCTTGCCTTTCCAAGTGGCGAGGACTGAGCTGAGCAGAGCCCAGCAGTAATTAACACACAGCATCGAGCTCTGCTTTCGAGACGAAGGTGAGGAAATGGGCTGGCTATTATGCAGAGAGCACAGAGACAAAGCCAGACTCACACTAATGAAGGCAGGAAGGATGACGAACTCAGACTCAGGAAAGTGAATAAAAAGCATCAGGCTGAAATTCAGCAGCAATTTTATTCTTGTTTATTCCAAAACCGAAATTGGGATTAAAAACAAGTTTATACTGAATGACAATCCCCTGCAGCCCAGCAGTGCTCACATGGAGAACAGATAGCAGGGCAGGATTAGTCACCAGCAAAATAAGAAGCTGCAATGGATGGTAGAGCCTCACAGACCCTGCTCAAAGTAAATCCCCTGAAGAAAGGGCAAAAGCATCACATCCCAGATTGAGAGCTCTCCCTGAGCCTATCATCAATAAAATGTAAGAACAATAAAAATCAGGACAGCAATTTGTGCGTTCAGCTTTTCATTCTGGCCAGCAATATCATAGGGCAGTGACCAGCAATCCCGGTCATAAAATACAACCCAAAAGGGAACTTTTTTCCTTTCTACTTTTTTCTTGGCTGAGACACCTACACGGAGAAATCACTTATCTCCCAAGCTCCCTCTGCTCCAGCAAGCAATAGTTGGCAAATCTTCAGTAGGCATTAAGGTCCTGATCTTGCTCCCAGCAAAGTCAAAGGCAAAATTCTCATTGTATAAAGGATCACAACTAATTTCCTGCAAGCTCAGTGAAGTTGTTCGAGTGAGTTCCCAAAACAAGCCAATGCATTTTTAAAACCACAGCTGGGGGTCTACTGTATGATAACGTGACCCCAGAGAGGGTAGAAATTGCTGCAAGGTGAGCGCTCACAGCTATTGTTTTAGGCTGGTGACTCAGGCAGACAAGGCTGCCTTGTCTCGCATCTGAAAGGGCTTTTTTATTTGTTTCAGGACCACACAGGCTAGAAATGGCTTGGAGTTGTTGGTTTGTGGGTGGAAGGAGGAGTGGGAGGTTTCCTCCATGAACACAAATTGTGAGGAAAATCAGAGTACGTCAGAGAAGCAGCTTTTCAGTGCCCCAGGATGGTGGAAGGCCATCAGGGCTCTTGCCAGGGCTCCCCACAGGAACCAAGGCTGGAAAGCAGGGTTCCAGGGTGGGAGGTGCAGCTGGCAAAGTGTCCCTAGGCCTGCTGGGTAGTGGGAGTGACCTTCTGGAAAAGGTGGGAAGCAGATCAGAGGGCCCTGCACAGGGAAATGCTGGGGGACAGCCAAGCTTGGAGGGGAAGCAGGGGCTGCAGTAGGTGTCATGCAGTTCCTCTGAGCCACTAATAAATGCCAAGAGGAAGGGAGTTGAGCTGGGATGCTGATTAAGGGAGAGTGGAGGAGGGAGTCTAGTGATGCACCCTTGGTCTGTGAAGGTCTAGAAAGCTGACGGCTGGTGAGGTCAAAGCCCTAGTGTGCCACTGGCACAGCCCACTCCATGCTTTCGCCAGGTCCCCCCGGCCTGTGGACCACCAACAATTCCTATCAAAGCAGGGAATGGTTAGTTTATTACGGGCACAACTGCAAATGTTGTTGAGGGAGCTGTTGCCCGGGTCCATTTGACCGGCCCTGAATTAGTCCCCACTTAAACACATGCAGAAATAAAATAAGCCTATCACTTTCCTATCAGCAATTTATGGAACATTAGAGTCTGAATTGGCAAAAGTCCCGCTTTGCTGAGAGCAAGATCAGGCGCTCGTGCAGCACTTTGTGTACAATTACTTTTAATTCGGCTCAGTTACCAGTGAACTATAATATCTGCGAGAATTTTAAAATTGATCATTTTGTCAGTTTCTCTCCTTACACTTGGTCTGCCTTAGACACTTGTCACCAATTTTATTTAATTAGCACCACAATTGTATTAACACCACTTTTTTTTTAAATTTAATTATGCTCCTGCAGTACCCCAGCTTGTTTTGTGCAATTAGCGCTCTACTTTCATACAAATTAATCTCCCTTGAGAACAGCATCGAAAATAGAGAAAATAAGAGACCTCATTTAATGAAAATAACAACATCAACTGACTATATATGTATATAGCCCTCATATGTTGCCAAACATGCAATTTGAGATTTGTGCCTCCCGTACACACGAAATGATCAAGTGGTTTTCTCTGCAGTGAATTGAGTAATTTAATTTTGTCAAGAGCTTTCTGTCCTGGTCGTAGCACAGAGAGTTAACTCTGTCTTCTGCTCTATCACGCAATTTAATCTAAAGAGGACAAGACTAAGACTGGTTCCTGTGTCTGGTAAACATTTGCTTTATCAGGGAATGTAAGAGTGCCTCTAACAGCCCTCTCTCACTTTAACTGCCGCCACAGAGAATTTGAGCCGAATTTAGGGTATTTAAAGTCTCTGGCTGCTCAGTCTCTGTGATGGTCGTTCCCTGCTGAGGTTTGTTTAGTGTTTTGACTGCCCTCCACATAAATGGACGCGAACCTGAACCACTAATTTGTATTCCGTCTTGCATATACAGGGAACAGCAAAACAGCTAATTCCTGAGGCAGCGGAAGAAGCCAAACAGACCAACTTCACTCACTATCCATCTTTGTGCCATGGTACCAGAAGTGAACAAGAAACATGGCCCTGGAGGGAGTCTTTTGCCCAGCTATTTGCTTCAAATTTTTAAACCGACTTTTATATTAATTTGCCATTCCCTGCATTTAAAAGTGCTTCATCAAACAGAAAAGCTTGTGGAAAGCCTGTGTGAGAGAAGAACACAAGGCCAAAGGGGTGTTAACTCACATACATAAGTCAAGTGGGTGGAATGGGGTGCGATAATTTATCTGGTGTACCACACCCAAGGGACCAGCAGAGTATGTGGGACAGTCTGCAACGGCAGTGTAATAAGATGGTAAGTGTGATGGCATGGTGACCAGCCAGGTAGCACCCATTCAGCACAACTCAAAAGCTATTTCTGAGCTCTCTGAAAAATATCAGAGAAATTGGGCCTAGGGTGGACACTTGAGATCATCACCAAAATCACCAGTAAAACCAAGATGTGATGTGTTTTTGCATGTTTTCATCATCTGCGTTTCATAGGAGCTGATGCCCTTGCCACTGCCCCCAGAGACTGAGCACAGCAGCAAACTTCTCCAGCCCCGCCAAATCTGGCAGGGTAGCAGAGTCATCTTCAGGCATCTCTCTTAGAGATGCCTATTCCTGGAGCTCCAGCTTATTGCAGGATGAAGTGAGGGTCCACAGAGGACAAACAGGCTTGGCTGAAAGCTTTGTGATGAAAAAGAGAGGGAGGAATTCTCTCCTGAAGCATGTTCTCTCACACTCCTTTCAGCCCTGAAGCCATGGTGCTTTTCTGCCAGCCTTCAGAGGTACATGTTTGAGGAATCCCATGCTGAGTAGCTGTAACAGGCTTCTCCTGCAAATGTTATCTGAAGTGACACAGGAGCTGGAAATAACTGCAGAGAAGGGGAGTTTGGGCAGCTCAGATATTATCCCAAATCCCTTTGTCCTGTGGAATGGTACTAAAAATTTTGCACAGAGATGCGTATACCATTTGATCAGAAATACTGTAAAAATACTCTTGCTATTATGGCCTATTTTGCTTGCTCAAACTGTGATGGAGAACAGATACATTGAGGAAAAAAGGTGCAAATGGAAAGCTGGTTAAAAAATGTGGGGTTGAGTCGATCAGCTACACACAACTGAGAAGAGATCAAAGACTGTATCAATGATTAACAGGAGTATATCAAGGGGCTTGGGCTTTCAAAGCTTGCTCTCAGCCAGTTTAAAGTGAAATGTGATGTGCTACAACCTTCTGTTGTGTTTTAGAGCAAAAGAAAGTTCTCATTAACATACATCAGCAAACTACAGACTCAGTATTTCTTTTCACATCTGACTTCTTGAAACTTTACACTTTAGACAAACAGGTCATTTTGAGCATCTGATAACCCTGCTCTAGCCAAATCAAATTAGCCATCAAAGAAATAAAAGCCTAGGACTTGCCTGGACATCTTCTGTGTCGTGAGATAGCTGGACATTAAAAC
>VYZQ01000299.1:94952-111857 GCA_013400655.1 Mystacornis crossleyi
CAGCAGCAGCAGCAGCAGCAGAGGACTTCCAGCGCACAGACACAGCCGTGCCGGGGCACCATCCGCACCTCGGTGCTTCGGCCGGCCGGTACAAGCTGTGGGGTGAACGCCGGGTTTGGAATCCCGTGTCGGGGATCCCGGTGTTTGTTACGCGATATCGCAGCCCCTTCTTCCCCGACCCCGACAGGCGTTTGTGCTTCTGCTTGCTGGGGAGACTGTTTCGGATCGACCCCCTGTGACCAGGAGGCTTCTGCCGCCCTCACGGGGCTGGCATTCCTCCACTCGGGCACACGCCTGGGTGATACCTCCAGCTACAGCGTTTCTCCTCTGAAACATTAAAGCCGCACCGGCTAAAACCCCCTTGTTAGCACTTGCTGCACGGAGCAGTTGATCGCTTCAGCAGCAGAACAAGTTACTTTGGAGATTAATGACACGCTCGTTCAGCTTTGTCCTTTCTATTTGTTAACTAGTTCCTTCTGCAAATAATAAATACGGAGGGGGAAAAGAAACCCCAGCCCTATTCTCCAGAACACCACTGTGAGGAGACAGGATTAGAATGACATCAAGTGGCTTTCAGCGTGACTTTGTGCAGTGTCAGGGTAGACATTCATACTGCAACACAATTATTCAGTCAATCCCGCTCCCTGTGAAGTCAATGGATACTGTGCCAGGGACTTCAAAGGAAGAAGGATCATGCCCTCCTGTGCATTTTAGGGCTCTAACAGAGGTTGCTAAAAGCAGTTTTTAAACAAAGTAATCCCATTTATTTTTCAGAGAAGCGCGCAGAAACACTAGACTTGCTAGCTGCTGGAATTCAATTTTTTTCCACTTAATTGTGCTCCTAAGCAAAACGAGAAAGAAAACTAAGACTTTTTTTTTTTAATCTTCTGCAAAATGAAAATTTAAAAAACCGCAAAGTTCAGTTTGGATCAATGAAAACCTTGTTTTTCAGTAACATCAAAACATGCTTTTTCGGTTTGGATATCTGCTTCATGAGAGAATATGCTTTGTCACAGAGCATGAAAAATGAGAACTTCAGTGATATTTTAGTTAAATGGGACACCAGAATGGTCCAGTCTGACAAGGTCTTTAAGGAATGTCTGGACCACATTGCAAGCTTTTCATTCTGATCTGTTTTATTTGTAACTGAAATCCAGAATTAATTGATTTTTCATTCCCTGATAGAGAAAAAAAATGAATCTTTTGAGTAATTCTAACTATCATCTACAAACTCACAACTTGCCTTAAGGGAATGTTTATAAGGAATTAATAAATGACCAACAGATACTACAGGCTTCCTACAGACATGGATATTAGATATTACAAATGCTCATATGCACACAGGTGTTACAGAAATTGAGAGAAGCCCACTGACCTCCTGCCCTCTACAGCAATTGATTAACCATATACCAACCCATTTGTTTACCCTGTACTGACCATGGGTCCAGCTCACTCTATTGATAAAAACCTGCCCCTCACATAAAGAATGGCCATTTATGTGAGAATTACTTTGCACCAGCACCCCGCATGACATTTCAGATGCGAAGGCCAGCCTCCACAAAGGCTTTCATAGGATCACTGGAAGGTTTGAATTGGAAGGGACCTTAAAATTCATCTATTTCCAACATCCCTGCCATGGAGGCCATCCAGGGTAAAGTGCCCCGTGTGAGATGCCAAGTGCAGTACCAGCAGGTGTTTATACCCCTGCTCACATCGGGCTGGGCATGGCACTGGAGGAGATGACAAATGCAAAAGGGATGAGAGCTGTGGGGAGATTTATGCACCATCAGGTCAGCAGGCTGGTAGTTCATACCTTGTCCAACTTAATGCACTGTTTAAAGACCACTGCTTGAGCTTGATCTGTGAGATGCAGAGCTCTGATGACAACCTGAGACGTAGTAATTGATGTACTTCCAATACAAAGAGCCAGCTCCTCTCAATCCCCCTTTCAGATACTTCTCGTACAAAAATGGAAACAAAAGATGACTGCAAAGCCTGGGAGGGCTCTGCTGTTGAGAACAGCCATTTCCTACCCAGCGAGAAGAAGAGAGCCAGAGAGGGAGAGCGGCAGAGATAACACAGAGCACAATTTACTGCCCCAAAACAACCTCCTCAACTAAAGGCACAACTGTAATCATTGGTATGAAAATACACTCCCTGCTAACATGTGAGTGTGATTTACAGCATGGTTTCATTCCCAGCAAAAGGGCTTTTGGCAGTCAGGAACGCTGGGCACACCAGTTCTGGGCTGCAGTGTGTGGGGCTGTGTGCAGGTTAGAGGGGCATCTCACAGAAGGAGGGGTGCTTTCTCCTGACACTGCACAGCCACAACATTTCAAAGTGCCTCCCATTGAAACACAAACGCAATTATGATAACAGCAATGAAGGACAGCACACTGAAATAGTTTTAATTTTTGAGATGTCCCAATGAATATTTGTGATTTACAGAAATCTTAAGAAGCTTATTGTATTAGTTCTGTCTCCTCAGTTAAGCAAAATCAGCTTTAAATCACTCTTCCCCAAGAGGGGAAAATGGAAAGCATAGGTGGTGTATATTAGAAAAGCTCAGATTTTACCCAAATCAGTTTAAATTAACACTTAAATTTTTCCACAAATATCTGATAACTGATTTAAAATGGGGCATGTATCAGTTTAAATTGATCTCCCACAGAGGCTTGCTTCAGTTATTACAGAACAAACTAGTCAAAGAGACTGCTATCTATTCTAACAATTGCTAATGTTATCGTTACTTCCAAACAGAACAAGACATGCCCAGCTCAGTTTGATCTGCTGCTGAAGACGTGAGATGTCTAATGGCATCTTTCAAATTTAAATACCAAAGGCATAAAGGTGGGTATCTTGAGAAGGGATTGCAACACATGCAAAGCTTTAAAAAGAGTCCCTGGCCAGATTTAATTCTACAAGACTTTAGCTTTCCTAACCCAGTCTCTGGCTGCTTTGGCAGTTTCTCTGGAATTCCTTTGTGCTGATCTTCAGCTGCTCTTCTGCTGACCTGTGATCCCTCTCCAGGCTCTGTGCATCTATTGCTGGCACTGGCATCAAACTAGTAGAGATGGGATGGATGGAGGTTCCCCTGCTGCAGGAACTTTAAAGCCCTCCTCATCAGCTTGGCAAGCCTGTGGCCAAAGTTGCCCCACCCCTTCCCTGACAAATGGACACCATCAGCCCCCAGATAGTCCCCTGGTCTAAGTGACAAACCCCTGGCACCATTCCTGTGAGTGTTTGTTGATTCACCAGATTCAACTGGCTCTTTCAAACCCTTTCTCTTTGACTGGGAGGACCAATGAAAAAACTACCTGTGCTTCAGAGTCCTTTATGTAACAGTACCATGAACTGTCAGAGCTCTTCATGACATTTCACAGGCAGGCGTTAATACTTTTGCAAAAGCAACGTGGCTCACGTCAGTAAAAATAAAGCCCCTACTCATAGCTTCATTTAACAGAGTAAAGAAAAATTTGCACAGAATAAAACAGGAAGTAAAGGGCAAGGTGGAGCTCCATTTCCTAATTCTCAGTAGTCCATACATAAGTCTCCATACATTCCCCTACAAAGACCTGTTATATCCAAATCAGCCCATACTCTGGCTAGTTGTCTAACTCTTATTTTGCTGCAAAATGATTCTCATTTTTTTACAAAAGGGGGAACTGAGGTTCAGAAATACAAAGAAAGGGAAAAAAAGCCTTGCGCAAATTCCAAGGTTGCACTTCAAAGAATAGATGGCATGCTGTCCTGGGGTGACTTTATGATGTTGTATCCCCTATCGCTGCTCTATGCCCAGGCATGAATCTTGTGCCTTTCTGTGCCCTTAAAACTGGGTGCGAGAGAAAGAAAAAAAAAGCCAGGTGAACTTCTCAAAGCAGTTTTGTTTCAAGGACACAGACACTACTCCCCTGCGTGCTTCTGCGGCAGCAAGAGAGGAGGAAGCACCCTTCCTTTTTTTTCCAGAGTTTTTCAGCTTTTTCTCAGGAGAGAGACAGAGAGTTACAGCTCTTTGCTGTTTAGCCGGCTCACTAGCTGAGGCACGAACTTTCCTTGGACTGTTCTGCTCCTGGCCGGATCACCAGCACCGGGAGGCCCACACCACGGCCTGGAGGGGCCACACCCCAGCTCCGGAGAGAGAACAGCCACACCTACAGAAGGACTTTGAATTTTACCAGGTTCTCTC
The DNA here is from genome assembly GCA_013400655.1 of Mystacornis crossleyi. Lineage (NCBI taxonomy): Eukaryota > Metazoa > Chordata > Aves > Passeriformes > Timaliidae > Mystacornis > Mystacornis crossleyi. The sequence continues at coordinate 99,139 of VYZQ01000299.1, forward strand.
CACAGCCGGAAGTTTTATTGTTTAGCATTATTCTTTTCCCGTGTGTTTGTTAAATAAATAGGGTTTTTTCCCTCTTTCACTTCCCTCTGAGGGATATTTCTTTCCCGAACCTGGTGGGGGAGGGGTGGCTGTAACCTGCCTTCTATTCAGAGGACGTTCATTTCGGACATTCCTCTGAATTTGTCTCAAACCGGGACACGTGCTTCCAGTCCTAGTGGACACAAACCTTATAAAAATTATCCATACAAGGTATTTGAGAATTTTAATGACTGGCTGCTACTGTTATCATTAGTATGGAAACTATTTTAGTCCCACAGGTAAGTAACAGCAATGGCCCTGAAGTGCAGCATCAAGAGGCATCAAGCCAAATTTGCTAAGAGCGTGCAAAGAGTAGAGCCACAACTCCACACCATACCAGATTCTGGTCTAGTGTTTCCCATTCAGCTTGTTGCCTTTCTCTAGATATTTCCTGCACAAATACAGTCATGTGTCATTCACCCTGAAAGTACTTTTCTTCTATTGATCCATTTATCATTTGTCTTTCTTCATGAAAATATAAGGTGATTGAGTAATTCACAGTTACTATTAGAAACGGGTAATCATCCTGAATGAGTGAATTAATGGTTTACTTGATGTTAATAAATCATCTGCTACTTCCTCATATATGCCATGAGAAAAGATGCCTAGAGGGTCAAATTCCCCCATCAGTGGCAAAGATCACAAAGAAAACTACTTACATTTGCAGGTCTGGGAAATAGAGGAGGAAATGGTAAGGCTGGGTTGCCATCCAGGGTCAGCTGTACTTAAAACATGGGAGAGCTTAAGCAGATGCGTGCCGTGTTGGTTCTCCAGGCTGCTGGCCGGTGAGGGAGAAGGAAGACACCTGAATGGCATGACTGGGCTCCATGAAGATCCAGGCGTTTTCACTGGCAAACACCACAAGAATCAAAGAGCCGAACACCAAAGTGAGCACATGCCGACTTGAGGTTAACTGTGGCCATCAGAGATGAGTGGTTACATGGACATGCCTGTTTCAAATTAAATGAGGCATTTATTAGCTTCTATAGTTCTTTAAAGAAAAGGTTGCAAAAAAACCCCCAAAAAATCAAAATAGTGTTTTGTCTTGTGAATGAGACCCTGTAAAGCAGACAGGGATAGACAGATACCTGCTCATGAACAAGAAACTTCACTGAAGGTCTCAACAGACTCAAGAAAAAAGTGCTAACAAGAGACTGCTGACATATAAAACATGTACTATTCAAGACATCCAGACTGTTCTTCTTTTGCAGGACATTTAGCTCTCCTTAGGAGCCTCCAAAGAAGAAAGCAGGAAAAAAAAAATATGGACAAAAACCCCTGCTGCCATGGCTACTTAGAAAACATCCCTTGCATGATTCCAGCTAAGTATCGTGGGCATGGCAGCAGCTGGGCACCATCATAACCATCCTGATCTCCCATGCAGCCAGGGAAACCAAATCCTGCTGCTGCTGCTCACTGAAGGAACAGGACCTCTTCTGCCTCCTCACTAGTAAATTGATGCCTGCTGTTGGGAAGGCAGTGGGTGACTTACTAGAGGGTGAACCAGTCGTTCACTCAATCCCACTGTGCTGCACAGGAGAGCAATGCTTGTGTGTTTACACAAATGAAAGCTGCACTGCCTCGGACTGCTGCCGAAAATGAGGAAGATATTTCCACTCAACCTTTTAGACTAGCTTTCTTTTAATGTTTTAATTCTGTTTGATGATTTAGTTCAGCCTGCAATTTCATGTTCCTGGAGGTACTGTAAAAGTATAAAATAACAAGACGGGCCCTATCTCAAGGACCTTACAGTCTAAACACAAGTCAAAATGAGAACAGATGAACAGACTGAGTAGGGAGCACGGCTGAGATTAACCAGGGATAAAATAGAATAGAGGAAGAAGTGGGGATAAAAGACTCAGCCCGATGAAACCCATACATAAGTTGGAGGAAGATAAGAAGGTCCTCCAAAGGATGTGCTGAAGGAGATTAAAGAGGTAGGAGGAGAGGCAGGAAATGATAGCACCATGGATGCCAAAGCAGAAGAAGTTTTCCAGAGGAGCAGCACTGACTGTCTCAACTGGGGAACATTTTCTGGTGAAAGTTCAAGGGAATCTTTTGCTGCAGGCCATCAATGGGAAAGGGATTGTTGGGTTTGGGGTTTGGTTTTATTTTACTTTAACAGGGATAGGGTTTGAGAGATTCCCTAGAGCATACTCTCTTTATAATCCTTTTGGGATTAAATAACTCCAGACACATTTCCCCAAGGGCTGGATCCCCTTTCAGTTTGGCAGGCTGGATAGGCAGCTGCAACCTCTCCCCACAGAGGGAGAGGATGTTAACTATCTCCCTGCCACAGATTCAGTGCCATGCCTGACTTCCCTTAGCCTGGGATCAACTTGAATTTTACCTCTAGGCCGTCTTTGTCATGCAGAAGAGCAGAGGGGTGTGCCATCATCCTGTGAGAAGACAGGGATCCAGAGGACTTTGGCATATCCAGATAGGAAGCAGGGGAGCATATGGCCAACGGAGCCTGATTTCCAAACGCCAAGCTGAATGCTGCAACCATGGCTGCTCCATAGAGTGTCAGGAAGGGAAAAAGAGAAAAGAAAATATGTGTGTAGATGAACATTTCCTTCTGTAATACAAATATATTCAGGACATTTAGACTGTACTAAGCCTCTGGAAAATGAGTCTTGTTTTCCTGGGATGTGGAAAAGAACAGAGGAATCTGACAAGACAAGACAAAGCACTCATGAGAACGTAAAGCCATACCATCTATTTATATACAGAAGCTTATCAATTTACCCCAGATTGCAAGTGTCCTGTATGGGATGCTCTGCTGCATGGCACGAGTGCAGTCCATTCCCATGGATTTTACAATATATCTCACAATGAGTCAGTCTGTAGGAAGTGCCTTGAAAGCTGAACTTCCCCAGTTCAGAGATCATCAGATTTATTTCTCTATTTAAAAAAAAAAAGCTTCTACTTGCTTCAGTGAGAATAAATCCAGTCTAACCCAAGTTAAAACCTCCTCTGTATTATTTTAGTTTTTCTATTAGCAGCTTTATTTTACTTCTCCTTTCAAGAAGCTCCATCTTACAACACGCCCACTTACTCAGTTTTACTATTAAGTGTGTAGCTAAAAATGAACCTGTCCAATACCTGCTAGGAGAAGGGAAACATGACAAACCAGCAGTGGTGATACATTTCATTTTGCAGGGATGCGATGGGTAGTGGAGCAAGAAATCACCTACCAAGACAGCAAGGGAGAATTGGAAAGTGATCCTTGTGTTCCCTCAACATGATACCTTGAGGGAGGTAGCTGGGATAATAATTTATGCAAGTCACTAAACTTCATTAGTTGAAGAATAAGTAAACATTGGTAGAATCTGAGCAGACCCTGCTCTTTGTTGGTTTCATTCAGAGAGCTCACAGTACTGGAAAACAATGGAGCAGAAGGCATGTTTTTCTGATCTGAACTGGAATGTCCCCACCACATGGGGACTCACATCTTTCTCCTTGCTCAAGCCAAGCTCCCATGCAGTGTGTGTGGGAACTCAGCTATTGCTGCTTCCCCTTTACTGCCAAGATGGGGGGAACCATCTGCAAATTTACAAAAAACTTAAGGAAATAAATGTTTCAGCAACACCAGCCGTGCTGTGTGAGGTGTCACGTGCACATGGCCCAGCACATCAGTCATTTGACTGGTGTTCCCCTTATGGAATGCATGGAAAGTCAGCAGGAGCCTCATACATCTGAAGCCGTGCGGCTGTAGCTTCCTCCTGGTGCAGCCATGCTGACCAAAAAGGCTAGGATTCCTTTCCAGGGGCAGGTTTTTACCAGGCCAGCTGATTCTGTCTGATGTGCGTTTCAGGAGTCAGCACACTGAGCCCAGAGGGGGAAAAGCTCTGCATGGGAGAAAGGACGGGCTGCACAGGATGGTGCAGGTGGACAGGGCAGCCTCTACGGCACCCAAAGGGGACAGATGCCCACAGCTCAAGCCGTCTGGTTTGATATGCCAGGATGTGAGTGCTCAAGGACACACTGCTGCCTTACTGCAACAGTGTGCACTCAGCCCTGCTTCACGTTACTGCAATCCCTGCAAATAGCACGGTCCTGATGGAAATGGCAGATATATCTGTTTATCCTCTGTGGGCACAGAGTAAATCTAATTAAACCTGGAGGCTTCCAAAGTGCCATTAAGGCAAATTGGTGAAACGTATTAAATTACACTCCCCCCATTTTCCTGTGGTTTTGGCCTCCCCATCTGAGGGACAGGATTTTAGAGCACATAAACTGATGGAAAGTTCCTCAATCTCCAAGGAAAGATGGGAGAACGAGTGGTCTGTTCACATTTTCCCATAAGTATCACAGTAGCAGTCTGTGAGGAAAGAGTTTATTTTAGGAAGAGCTATTTTGAAAACTAAAGTGTCACATCCTGGCTGGCTCTTCTCATGGTGTTACTATAATCATCCAGTTATGACAAGCTTAATGCAAAAAAAGCAACCTTTTTTTTTTCTTTCTTTCTTTCCTTTTTAGGGAAAAGAAACAATGTAGCTAGCATATTTTTGGACAAAGGCTGTCATTTTATTTCTTTTTTGGTACTCTTTACTTTTCCCTGTCATCTAAACCTATTTATAAAGCACCAGACACTAGATCTAAGAACTGTCTGTCCTTTTTGATGCAGAAGTCCATGCTAGCAGCTCTGCCTAGCCCTGCACACTTGAGAGGATTTTCTGAGTCTAACACCGCAAGCGCTCTTCTGGCTGGCACACACTCTCCTGAATTCCCCTGCTTTCACCCAGCTGTGGCTGGGGGTAGGAAACCACAGCTGATGAGAGCTCAACATCTCCACTATACAAGTTAGTGCTTTTCAGTGTTGATCCAAAGATCAAAATTGTCCCACAGGTACCTGTCTCTCTCCCCAGGGCAATGAACTCGGTGGGCAGATGTCTTGCTGCGGGGTCTGAGCTGGAGGAGCCAAGTCTCAGCTTAGCAGGCGTTGGAGCTGGGGTGTGACCAGGCTGGCTGGTCCTGCCGGTGCCACACGCGGCAGCAGCCAGGTCTTACACCTCCCTCCTCTGCTCTGCTCTTCAGGCTGGACTCTAGCTGAAGGCCAAAGTGGCTCAGAGCAGGACTAAAAGACTGGGTGCTTTCATGAAATAAAATTATTTTCACAGCTGGAGTTGAAGAACAGTGGCTCATTCTGACTTAAACTGCATTTTCTGTGGAGCAGACAGACAAACACGGCAAACACAGACTGCATCTTCTCTTGCACTTAAGTAGCCCCTGCTTTGAATTCAAAGGGCATAAGTAGAAAATTGATATACTTTCTAATTTATTGGAGAGAAGATAACTCTCAGAAAACCAAGGAGACTGCTCTCAATTTATGGGAAACGGGTACTTTTAAACACTGAATGAGCGAATGTTGAAAGAGTCCTGCCTATAGAGCTTCATGCATTTAATATTCAGAAGATTCACAGGAGATGCTAAAGTGCCCTCAGCTCAGAAAATTAATAAAATATTATCTCATGAGTGAACTTCAAAAGCTTTGGCAGTTCCATTCATTCCACTTCAGATAAGCAGCCAAAATATTGCAATATCCTGCTAACCTGATGTGAAACATCCAGCTTTCCTTGGCCAGTAACATTAAGTGGGAAATGTGTGAACAATCTTTATTATTAAATATTTAGCCATTTCATCTGCTCTGTTATGCCTCCCTATGCATGGATCCAGTAATTCCTGCTTCTGAAGGTGGACCTAGGCCCAGATACTCAGCTGGGCTGTGATGAAACAGCCATCCTGAAGACACAAGATTTAAAGACTGCTTTTGCCAAACCTTGCGGCTCTGTATTTAAGGTATGGCCTATCCAGAGATACCTCTCTCTGGGGCAGGAGGACCCCATTTGGCTGGTGGATAAAATGACCAAGTCTGCAAAAGAAGTGGCAAGGTGGTGATCAAAGTTTGGTCTTGATGACCTCAGTGGTCTTTTCCAACGTATGATTCTGTGATGCTGTGATCACCATTGAATGGCAGTTACTCTGGTAGCATACTCCATGTTCCTCACCTCCTCTACCTCCCAGATGCCACTTCCCAGCAAACATAAGGGATAGCTACTTCTCTCCAGTTTCTGCTGGAAAAGAATACAGTCTTAAGCAGTGGTGAATACATTTACAGAAATTCCCCTGTCCATGACTGGATGCTGCTTGGAAACAGAGAGAGATCCATTTCTTGTCCACCAGTTCAACAAGAGGCAATAACAGCTGAGAACCAGCATAATCATAGGGCTGTTTGGTTATCCACGTGGCATCGGTTGTCTCTGTTAGCCCAGATATTCACTTCATCCCAGCCCAGACTGACACTCTCATCAGTGTAGTCTACAGACAGAACAAAAATTAAATCCCTCCAGGATCTGATTCTCCTCTCATCTTTGCCACCGGTCCCTCCACATGAGGAAGGGAGCCCAGGGGAAGCTTTATTATTCTGTCAATGAACTTGAAATGATAGCGCTTGCAGGACTGTCAATCCAGCACAAGTAATGAGTTAAATATATATATGTATTTTTATATTTAATTGCCAAATCATCAGTAATTCCTGACAGATGGAATCCTTGCATTTCAGGTCAACTTGACATCACCAGCACTCAAAGGTCCAAGTGAGCATTGCCAAACCTAATGAGCTGCAGTAACAATGTCTCCACATTATTGGTCTAATTACTAGCTTCTGAAAAGAAAAGAAAAGAGGAGAGGGGGAGGAAGAAAAAGAAAATCCTCTAAATAGATGAAACTTTAATTAACAGCATTTTGAGACATTACTTATTATGGAGCAAATGCCGCTTCAAAGTGAAAATAGCCTCTAGGTGGATAATAGATCTAATGAAAGGTACAGCAGTCAATTTAGTACTAACTTGCTTCGTATATATGGCTTTAAGTCTTCAGAATAACCAGACTTCATGGCAACAGCCAGCGCAGACCTCTCCTCGTGATGCAAAGTCTCCAAGTCTATGTTTTCACCAACCATGGACCATCCAGAAGGGTTTGGCATGAGGGCAGCCTGCTGCAGGTGGATCCCATCTATCAAATCCAACTGCAGCACACGGTCATTTCAGCTGGTGGCCCGTGAGGTGCAGGCCTGGCAACTTGAGCAGCTTGTCTTGAATTTCCAATGGAAGAGTTTTACATTAAAAAAATTATTGTGTTCATTAAAAGTAGTGGCTACAGCCTTGGACTTCCAGGTTGAATGTACATGTTTCATTGAAGCCCGTGCAAAAGTTTCATGTTAAATTTGTGACATTAATAATAGAATTCAGCCTTGGATGAAGCAAATGCAAAACTAATTTCTTCAAATCAATTTTCAGCAACTTCTGTTCTTCTCTCTCGTGCACACATACACACACTCACACACACTCTCATTCATTCACTTATCTAAACAGACATGGAAAAAAACCTAAAAAATCCCAACCTTCAAACCAGTCAAAATATTTTTCCTGTGAACTGAGAAGGAAGAAAAGGAAGAGGTTTGTTGCTATTTCTATTTTCAAATGCTGAGCATTGCTCAGATCTGGCGTGATGAGGGGCCATGTCAAATTGGCTAGATCAGGTAACAGCAGGCTGGAAAAACCTTTCCTTATTCTGTAGAGACCTTCATGAATCTATGCATACCTTGCCCACTTCACTTGCCACTGTAACCTTTATAAACCCCACTGATGGGAACTGCAACCACAGCAGCTCAGAGCAGGCTGTCACCTCCCTGCAATAAATTCCGATGATCCGGGAAGTGTAAATCACACCGTTTTGTGCTGGGAGAGCTCAGCTGGTATAACAATATTTGTGTGCATTTAGGTGCATTTCCCAGACCGGGACCTACAGAGTGAAATTCAGTGCTCACTGCCATCCTGTGCAATCTTGCAGGATTCACCCAGCCAACTGCTGCCTCCCAGGCAGGAGGCAGGGGATGATAAAACTTGGCATTGTCTGGCTGTACAGAATGCACGCTTGCTGCAAATTGAGCTTGAGTATTGCTGGGAGGCGGGGAAGGGGGAAAAGGGGGGGGAGGAGAGGCATCACATTTGTTTAGGCATAAGGACGTATCTCAATTTACTCCTTGGTTTTCTTCCCACTCCTACCCTGGTAGGCCCATTATTTCCCACTTCAGAATTAGCACCTTTGCCAGGAGAACATATAGGCAATGACTAAGGAAGGCTGCAGTCTCTGCCCTTGGAGCATTTTCTGCCCTTATGAAGGGACTTTAGTTGAAGCCATTTGGAAACAAAACAGCAAGTGCTCTGCTGACAGCGTGTGGAGACACGGGGAGCTCTGTGAATCCGTGTTTCCCAGGGTGCTGCCAAGGCACAGGCTGGCAGGGTGAGTGAATTCCACATCCCCATCCCCAGACCCTGCTCTGCTGTGCTCTCCTTCTCACTTTCAGTGTTGCCTCTGGTAGCACTGCTCTTACTGCCTTAGGGTAACTCTACTCATGCATCACAGCTTCTTACCTTGTTTTTTTCCTTGCATACCACTCTGTCCTTCCAAAGCAGCATGTATGATGTCCCAGCAAGCACCAAATCAGCAAAATTTCTGCGCTTTGGTAAAGACCCAAGACCACACCTAAAAACAGGCTAGTCAGAATCCAGAAATTTAATAACCTGGGATGGAGAGTTCACTTTCACCTCTCCCACCTCCTCCCTCCAACCAAAATCTAAAAAAAAAAAAAAAAAGAAAAAAAAAAGGCAACAGCTAAGAAATAGGCTGGTGGCTACATTTAGCTGGAACAGGATTTGAGATTTTGAGGGAAAACCCCTGGCTGCAAAGCATTTGGCAGATGCAATTTGAGGAAGAAATAGGCTTCTGCCTATCAGAAGAGGGATCCTGATGTCAGTGGGTATGCAGCAGCTCAGTTACTGAGAGGAGGAGGATCACAGGACCCACAGACAAGGTGTACAATAGGAGAATACACCACAAGGCCTGCCTGTGTTGCAGGGGGTGCCTTGTTGGTGGCTTCCACACTGCTGAGCTGCACTCCGCTCACAGGGTACTGTGGCCCTCATGGTCATCCTCTGCCTCCAAAACAGTTCTTGAGTAAGTCCTAGTCCTTAAGCTATGATTTTCCACATAACAACATAACGATGACAGCCACCATTTAGCAACGTGTGACTTGACTCCAAGCTCAGCGCAAACCTCTCACCCAAGCCATGCCAGCCCAGATATGAACCCAAGGTTTCCTTCACTGCCTGGGCTGGTGGCTTTCATGAGTGTTCATGCCAGTGCTCTTGTGTACATGGGAGCTGGTTCTTATTCCATCCATGGCAGTCTCTTCCAACATACTCAACTTAATTTTGGCCATGACTTTTAGGACACCCTGACCACCAGAATGGAGGCCTGCATGGCAGCCAGTGGGGTCCAAGCAGCTGGTGTGTTTCCAGGCTTGTGGTTGCCATCTTTTGTTACTGGAAATACCCTAATTAGTTGATAATGCACTTCACTAATCTGACACCCAACCACCTAACCTCAGGTCTGTAGGCTTTTTTTTTTTAAAAAAAAAGAAACACCAACTGCAGACTGCAAACACCTTTTCCAATGCAGCACTCCTTGTTCTGCTCAGAGCTGCAGGCAGTGCATGAAGATTCTGCACAAGCAGTGGGTTTGAGTGGAGGACATGGGGCTGGTATCTCCTACACCTGTTCAATCAGGCCAAGCAGGAATATCTACACTGGCAACTCCCTTTCCCTGACGAAGAGCATGTGGGAAGTAGGGGGCCCTGGATGGGGAGATCTATGGGGTGTCCTGGCAGTCCCTCAAAACACCTGCTCAGAACCTCCACTGCTGAGGCACCTTCTCTGCAAAGAGAGGAGGTCAAAACTCACCTGGGAGGAGCACCGAGCCAAGCAGGCAGGTTATGTGTCTTAGCAGGTATAAGCAGAGACACTGCCAAATAACCAGGCGGACTTTAAATCCTAGGATAATTAAGAGTCCTGCAATGTAGAAATACCCTAACTTGCAGCTTTCTTGTACTTTTTTCTCCCCTGGCTACGCTCAGATACAAACTTTTCACAGCACAGAAAAATAACACGTGAACAGCCTTCTCTTACTCTCACTCTTGATCCTTAAAAGAAAAAAAAAAATTCAAATTATTGTCCCTCACCAAAGAGTCAATGAGAGAGATCCCAAGTACAAAGTGTTTCTCCCGGTCCTCTGGTATCTGTGAGGCACAGTCCTGTCACCGGGGTATGAGGTTTAGCAGCTGTTTGCAATGTTTCCCCCTGGACCACGGTTCATATTTCAAGCACCTCTCCGAGACCATGGGTCTGAGACATGGTTTTGAGTCTTGTCTAGTTAGCTTTGAAGTCTGACTTGCTATGAAGAAGGGTAACAGAAAAGATGGATCAAACAGATGACCTTGACAAAGGAGGTGCCTGCACCTTGGTTTACTTCAAATCCTTGAAAGCCTGTTATTGAATGTAAAAAAACTGACTAAAACCTCCCCCAAAAAAACAGTAATAAAAAGCAGCTAATGTATCCAATTTTTCTGGCCAAAAATTAAGGCACTGGAAGGCAGGCTTTTTAATGGCTATCATTCCTCCTGTGTTATTTGAAGATCCCCTTGTAAACGGGAATCCTGGGTCTGTTTTGCCATCTGTTCCCTCCACTCCTGCCTAGGAATCCTGAAAGGGTATTTATTGTATATGCAGGTTCAGTGAGGCCCACTTTCTATAAACAAATACTGCATGAAATATGGTGGGGCCAGCTTTTTCTACAGTGCCTGTATTTATGAAGAAACAGTATAAAAACAAATATGTAATCTGGAAATAAACCTGTTAAATGAATAAAAAGTCCTATGGAGCAAAACATAATGATTAGCAGAGCCATTCAGGGAAAGACCCTGTTAAGGGAACACATCTGCTGTCATCCACTTTGCTTTCCCCCCTGATAAAAATCCATTTAGAAGCAGCCATCAGAAAATCATGGGGGAAGGGACAGCAAGGAGGAGATGATCCAACCTAAAAGCTACAAAGCCGACCACGGCACTTTTGCTGGTTTTTGAAATGCCTCTTGAGTCCTGCACCCTGCTGTCCACCAAATATAATCTATGTTATTTACAGCATGTACTTGGTACAGATTACAGTCACTCAGTTGAAGGGGGAGAAAAAGGGAACAAGCAGTAATAATAAAATAGGGGGAAAAAAAGAGCAGGAAAGCAATTGAAGGCCAGCATGGTGTGCTGAACAAAGATTGAAATAAGGAACTTGCAGTGCAACATTTGTGCACACATGCATAGAAAATCATATTTTGCTTTTGACCAATTGCACAGAGCAAAAACACAGGTTATGCAGAAGAGCAGCACAAAATAAATCCGCTATGGAAATGTAACTCAATCATGACCTCTGATTGCCAGCTTCTCTTGGGCGCAGCATCGCTGACTCGGAGACAGGAAGTGCTGTTCCAGCTACCAGTTCCTACTCACTCTGTATTTACAGACCTCAAGTAAAATCACAACCTGCTCCACACCCACTTCACCCCACCCACACAGCCAAAGCCAGCTACAGATGGGCAAGGAGTTGCATTTGTCGTCACACTCTCTCCCCATGGTTTACATTTGTTCCAAGATGTTCTGGGTATTTCCCATCTCAGTTTCTGCTTTCCACTGTGGGTTGCCTGACGGTCCCCGTGGAACCAGTTATCAATACTCCAGTCTCTACCGACAACGCAAACAAAGCAGGTACAAGCTGATGCAACTCTGGAAAGTGCTGTACCAAACACTGATGCAACTCCCTGGAGAGCTGCGATTACTCCCCCAGAGTTTGTGGGATGAGGATGCCCTGCTTGCTCTCGTCTTGACTCTTGCTTTCGCCTTTGCCTGCCAGCACAAAACCTGACGTCACTCCGTAACTCACATCTTCCCAGTCTGTGGCTTGGAGGAGCTCTGGTTGTGCCCTCTTGCCAATTGTTCCCAGGTGAAAGCATTACAGACAATGTGCTTTTCCTTTGTCACGCGTGTGACTTCATGGCCAAACTGAAGTGCATTGCCTTGCTCCTGTTTTTAGCATCAGGGTCGTTTTGCCTCTTGGCCATCAATCAAAGTAAAGCAATAAAACCTTCACTCTCGTAGCAAGGAAGACAACACCCGAGCATTGACCGGAGAGACGAGTAGCAGATGATGGACCTGTGGCTTCCCTTCCCCATCCAAAGAATGGAATAAGGTGTCATGTAGCATAATTTGAGTACTAATTGGCAAAGCAGGCATAATAATTTGCTTGAACATGCACTATGATGCTGATGTACTGTTTGCAAATTATTAACCAGCATTGACTTACTGTCTTCAGTGTATGTGAGCTATGCCTAAAAGCTTAATGCATTTATATCACTACAGTTACTGCTACTGCTCACTGACACACTTTAGTATTTTTATTGCTTTTTCATAGCTGACATGATTCTGATGGTATGTAATTAAATATTTTACAAAGATAGGGTCTGATCTGACAACCTTTATGCACATGAATAACCTCATTATATTCAGTGCCTCTACTCATGTACCCAAAGCAGTCAAGGCAGGGTTCCTACTGCTACTAAAATAATTTTTTTTCCCCTTCTGTATTCCTCTTCTAGGATTTTGACGGAATTAATAATGGGGGGGGGGGGGAGACCCTTAAAACCCCTTCACATTTTTTTTGTGCATTGAAACCTTCCCTAGGATTTAAAGA
>VYZQ01000299.1:111878-122537 GCA_013400655.1 Mystacornis crossleyi
CTCGTGTGTTATGAAAGAGAAGAGCGGTGGGGGGGGGGGGAGACCCTTAAAACTCCTTCACATTTATTTTGTGCATTGAAACCTTCACTAGGATTTAAAGAAACTATAAGAACACCGTTGAGGCAGTTATGTTTGGCCAGGGATGGAAAGTAAGAGTTTTTGTTTTGTCAGAGACTGAAAGACATATTGCTTTTTTGCCAGCCCATATCTCAGCATGGTTTCTTGAGACTGATTAAGAGTTAGAAGGGGGGATTTTTTTTTCAAGTATTCACGACTTGCTATAAAATGTGGTGTATTTCAGGCAGGAGGGGGGTTGCCCAAATGGTTTTTTCTTTATATTACCTGCAAAACATATCCCAGTCACATGCTTCCTTCAAACTGATACACATGTAAAATGCTCATGCATCAGTGTCTTACAGACTGGGAATGTCCTGTTCCCCACTGACATATTTACATGTTCACGGGGACGTTTTGCTTGGCTCCAGCAAGAAGCAAATCTGACCCCAAGCTAGACTGGGAGCTGAAGACCTTACCTCATTGTAAAACCAGCTTTTCAAGTTTGGCTTCCGATCTTCAACCTACAGGCAGACTTGTCCCAGCTGCATTGTCATCCTGGCACCTGGTGCAACACATTGCTACTCATCCAGAATAGCAAAAACAGTCAGGCAGGAGGAAAAAGGTGTTGGTGGATCTTGGGATTTGAAGGCTTGGATTCATTTAAGAGAGACATAAATAAAATATTGCAGCCATAACCAAAGCACAGGCAAAAAGAGAGGGCATCTGGGCCACTGTGAATCCCAGGTAAAACACAACCCTTAACAAAACTTGGCACTTTGCAATGCCTCTGCAGCTAAATGAAGGTACTTTTCTGGTTTTCCCACAGCAGGGAATGCAGGAAGGCTCTGAACTCAGCCAGCAAGGCTCTCTGGTCATTTTATGCACACACTCTTACTTTACTACTTCACGGACCCCTGAAAAAACCTCTCTCCCATCTTTGGGCAAAAAGGAAACCACGTACAAGTTTCTGAAAACAGACAGGCCCTTTAAATTAAAGTCTACAAAATTATTAGCCTTCTAAGAGAAACAATATATTTCATAGTTACACCTAATCTGTGACTGGGAGGGATTAAGCCCAAGCACAGCCTAGCCCAGGCAGGAGAAGGACAGCCAACCTGGCTTTTGGGGAGCTCTGCTGGATGAGCAACTTTGAGCATCACTGAACTGCAAGCCATGACAGGAGGTGAAACCTTTTTGGCACACAAACTGCAGGAGAGCTTCGGTGTCTGGACAGGAGTACAAAGATCTTTACCAGTCCTGTTGCCACAGCAGGGGTCACACCGCAGGCGAATCCCATTACCAGTCCAACCTAAAGTTAAACTCCAGTCATGGCAACAATCACAAATGTGTTTTGAGACTCAAACGGAAAGGAAAAGAACAAAAAGTTGCATATAAATTATCTGATGCAGCAGTCCCAGCCTGCTAGCTGTACAGTAAGGGAGCATTACCCTGCCCACCAGTTAAGCCCAGAAAGGGGATGATCCTTTTGAAATTCATCATCCTTGAACAGTTGGACTCTCTTCCTCCACCATCAACTGTTTTTCCAGAATCTGTTTAGAAAAAACAAGTCTACCACTCCCCTTCCAACTTGCCCATCTCTATATTTTGGTCAGTGTGGGAAAACAAGGCTGTCAGACGGGCACCTCCTCTCCTTCTCTCCCTTCTGGATAGAGTGCAAATTTCAAGTCTGCTTCCCTTGGACTGACATGCTCTGCCAAGCTGCCATCAGGGACAAAATCAAGAGCACTGAAATGGTAGGAGAAAGCTGATCCCACATGACACGTGGGGGAAAGGCAACACACACCAAGACCTCTGGAAAACAGACTCCTTCCTGGCTTTCCAGCTATGTGCACATTTATGAAGTTTGAATAAAATTCAGCTGAAGCATGCAGGCCAACGACTGCTTGTCCAAAATTAACTCAGTTGCTGGACTTTTGTCCACTTAAGAGTCACCTGATCCCTCTCTGCATTGCCTAGGTTAAGCCCTGTCAGCATCTGAAATTCCTCAAGTAGCATTAACCCTTCTGATGGCGTGGCAATATTGGGTGAACTTTTAAAAAAACTTTTTAAAGCATGATAAAAGCACACAGATCAAGACCCCAGTGACCCCAGCATATGGATGGCTTACAGCCTTTAGACTAGTCAGGAATGGCACTTAAGGGAAGCGGAAGTGGGCAGTTAATGAGACACAAGGTTTACTTGTCCATGTGCGCCTATGAACATGAACATATGGATTTCTTTTTTGTTTTCTGTCTTGATCCCAGAGAAGGAGCATCAGACTTGAAAGTCACCACCTGGTTTTTGTGATTATTTCACCATTTAGGGGTTAAACAACATCCAAACCCATGTGCGCGTATTCTTCTGTTGCAAGTAGGCAGCACAGAGACATGCAAAGCAATGAGATGCGTGTGTGAAAAAGGATTTCTAGTGACCCAGGGGAAAAGAAATAAAGGGATGAGTCTGGACCTGCCAGACAGCTGGTTAAACTTCAGAGCGTAGTTTAAGACTGTTCTGAGGCTTGTCTCCCCGCAGCAGAAAAAGCACTTTCTCCTCTGCCTGCCTTTGTTTTTGCATAGTTCCCCCAGCACCACAGACCATAAGCTGCTCCATGCAGCAAGATCAAGACTTGTCTCCTCACGTGAGTGAAAAAACAGCATGTTTATAAACACTGGCTTTGGAGAGAGGTACAGGGGCCTAGTCAGACGAGTGCTCAAATGCTTTGCTTTCGATGTGTTACCACTCCTTTTTTTCAGCTGTTGCTGGCTACTCCCATCCCCCTGGGCCTGTACTCACTGCTAACCCATTGTGGTGCAACCTGCGGTGGGGTTGTTGAGCCCATCTCGGCACGGCACCAACCCACCACTGCCTTCACCTTGGCTGGGATCCTGAGAAGAGGCTGCAATGCCTATTAATCATAAACCCTGTTGATTAAATCCATCTAGCTCTTTCACTCAGCTACAAGCAGGGGCGAGGGCTGTCCTGCAAGCAGTTCTGTCCTGTAGGCCAGCTGCCTGGCCATGCACATAAAGCCAAGGAAAGAACTGGATCTTAATCTATGTTTAATTTGCTGCTGGTCATGGGATTTCCACCTGCATGTCGCCGTGGTCTGACATTGCCAAGTGCGAGATTTTTCAGGATGAGAGAAGCTGAAAACTTCCACCAAACCCTGAACAAGCCTGTTAAAACCTTCACTGAACATAGGCAGGGGTGAGTAAGGGAGGACAGACCCTGTTCCTGTGCTGCAGACACCCTGCTTCACGCTCTGGGAAAAGGGTATGTCAGGATCTCAAGCACAAGTCCAGAGCTGTTTAGAAAATGAAAACCAAAGCTCCCTTGAACATCTTTGTTTCTATTCTTAACGAAAATTTCATTTGCATTGATGTTTTCTGACCAATTCTCTCCTCAAAATAATTGATGGGGAAAAGATCAAGAGATGTAATTAAAAGAGAAACAAACAGAAAACAAAGGGAAGAGGGTAAATGAGCATGTGACTTCGGGTCAGGGAAGGAAGAGGAGCAGGTGGTGGAACTGATGAGGGAGATTTAATGAACTGCAATTGACTTCAAATAACAAAGGAGGAGGAACCTAATCCTACCGTTGCATCTGTACACATATGGACTTATCATAACAAATGGTAATCAATCCATCAGCCTTAAATTAAAGATAAGGTGGGCAGGAAGGAAGGGATGGAATTTATTCTCTCCTTCCCATCCCTCCCCCCACCAAACTAAATCTGTTTGCATGTATCCATGTCTTTGTTGTCAGAATTAACGTCATCTCTCTATTCTCAACCAAAGCTGTCACCTTCCCATGCTTCACTATGCCACTGTGGGCAGGCCCCTTTAGAAGCCTCCCCAGGAATTCAGGATCCTGGTTACCCTGACTGTGCAGTGTATTTCACTTGACACTGATCTAGGCTCAGCGGCCTCACAAATATGCTTGTAGGACTCCGCGTGTAAACGCTCACTGAGTTTTAATCAAATGCACATCACAGAGAGTCCTGGATGACAGAAAGCAGAACCACTGGTCCTCAGACCTGCCAAGAAGAGCCTCATCTGCAATACAAGCATTTTTCCTCTTTTGTATCATTTTGGCCCTTGCTTTCTCATTCTAGAACAAGCTGCAGAAATATTCTGGGGTTTATATGTTATCTCCTTGTTTCAAGCTGAAGGCAAGTTCACTAGGTTTTCTAAATAAATACCCAGGTTTTATGAATCCTCATTAAGTTTTCTAGGATGAAGTTTCTATTTTAAGGTCTGGACCATCCAAAGAAAGCTGTACAGTTGGACACCCCTTTCCCACACATTCAGGCAGACGTGTCTGTGCACATGGTTTTCTTTGCAGGATTTGTCCTGCATTTGGCCTGGCAGGAAGTTTCTCCCAAATAAAATGCTTCTAACATGGTGTCTCCATGGTCAGCAACTAGTACATATTTCTCCTTGAGCCATAGACAGCAGATGCATGAGTAATTAATGAAGATCACCACTGATATATGTTTAAAAGAGTGAAAGTTTGTTATTTACAGGGTAGTATCAGGAGCTAGGAAATACAGTTTTCTGTTTTTGCCATAACCTTACTATGTAATTTCCCAGCATGTTCCATACTTCAGTATATTCCAGTTATTTCAGAAGGACACTGCCAGTTGAGCTGAGAGGTGGCAGAGAGAAGGTGCTCAGACATGCAGAGTGGGACCTATATGGAGCTGCAGTGCAGGACAAGGACTGGGTGCCCAGGAGAGTCTGGAACTGACAGAGGGAATGTGTGGAGCACTTCATTTCCAGAGGCATTTCCACCACAGCTATTATTTGAACAAAGCATTTGTCAATTTAATTAATTATTCACTCAGATCTCCCAAGGAAAGGACAGGGCAGGCACAGATGGACAAGGACATGATATTGAGCCCTGACACATCAAATCAGGAAAGGGGGAAGAGGCAAGAAAACAGAAATTTGTGAAATAGTCACCTAAGTTAACTTCTTCTCCCTATTTACAGCTCTGCAAGAGGAGCAGGAAGGACACAACCCAAGCACCACTTTAACTGCAATCTTTCCCATTTCCCTGCTGGTTCAGGTTTTCTTAACCTGCACACTGATTCCTGATGTACCGGATTTATAGCAGTCGAGGAGCCGTCACCAGAAGCACCACTGGGGTTGCCCAAGCAGAGAGGAGCATCCCTCATCCACCGCAGGCCAGCAAGCACTCAGCCCTCTCAGTGGGGACCTCCTAGCCTGAGCAGGTCCCCATGCTGAGCTATTCCTACCTGACCATCAGGAGAGGGACTTGGCCTGTTCGGTGGAAGTCGCGGGAATTTGGGATACTGTGGGCACACACCAAGGAAGCACAGTCAAACACTCAGCAAGTGCTAAACCACAACACTGTTGTATCTGGGTGATCTAGCTTTTGCGGGGTTGTCCATCACTGTTTTTGTTGTCTCAGACTTGGGGACAAGGAATACCAGTGACAGAGAGTACCTGCTGTGTTCACAGAATAAGCTGAGTTGTAGGGAGCCACAAGGATCATGGAGCTGAACTGCCGGCCCTACACAGCACCATTCCCAAGAGTCACACCATGTGCCCGAGAGTAATGTCCAAATGCTTCTTTAACAGGCATCTTGTCTTTGTGTCAGGAATAACCTGAGCGTGTTTCTGCCAAGCAGTAGGATCATCTGCCATCTTGGTTTTGTTTTGGCGGCCACACGAGATCGAGTTGAACACCTTTTATGTGTAATCCACCTTCTCTTGCTAATATTGTTGCTGTTGCTGTGTGTTTCTTATTCCACTACTGTTTGCTTTCAGTAAATTGTTACCTCAAACCATAGTCTGCCTTTGTCCCTCTCTCACTGGAGGGAGGGAGGCAGGAGGAAGGGGGAGTGACTTACTTGGTGTTTAATTCCCAGCTTTTTTTTTAAACCACCACCCATGTCCTAAATGACACTGCACCTGGAGCATGGATTTGCACTGCATGGGTGTGTTCACTGCTCTACAGGTACCATGTGGGCTGATGGAGAGCTGATATGGCACACCCCATAACCCCCTCCAGCAGAGCATGACGAGGGCTGCTTGCCCCATGCTGCAGCCTGCCGTGTTCTGATCTCATTTTGCTTCCACCAAAGGGGACGGATGCCCTCAGCCCACTGAAATATGACCACAGAGCATCCCAAGAAGTTTCACTTATCACCACGGGTTCTCAGGAAGACAGACATTTTCCAACTAGAGCACAGCACAGCAACACTCCCCTGCTCCCACAGAAACAAACACCAGGGTTCCTGGAGGAGCCATCAGATCTCCCCATGCACACATTAGTAAGTCACCACCTCACCACCCTCTGCTTTCTTCTGTTTGCGAGCACAATTTTTTCTCAGACTTTTTGCTAAAGGGCGCCTTCTCTTGCTTATTGTTCAACGAGAGCCTGAAGCAAAGTGTGTCAGTGGCAAGGGAGAACGGAAGAGGTCAAAGTGAAGCTTGGTGGTGCACAATTCCCCTCTCAGTCTGGCAGTTTGGGGATCTCTCTCGTCTTCTTTTCACCTACAAAAAGCTGGCTGCTCGCCACAGCATAATACAGCAACGGGGGAAAGAGAGGAAGAAGGCTTAACTTTTATTTATTTTAGTGCGATCATTAGGATTATGTGAGGGGGAAAAAGCATTAATACATAATCTTTTCCCTGTGCTGTACAACACTGGCTGCTTTTAATTTAGAATTAAATTGAAACACTCACTCAGAACAGCTTTGAACAGCAGCCAAGGCCTTCTCTTGTATTGTGTGAGCAGCTGGATAGCCTTTCCACTCTCTTTTTTTGGTCCATGGTGCCCTTTTTTGAGACCTGTGCTGAGGGTTGGTCACTGAAGATATCAGTCACCCTTCCTCAAGTGCTGAGGGTTCCCCTGGCTTGGAGCTGGCACACCAGCCACAGGCAGAGGGGGAGGCCCAAAGCATGTGAGTGAAGCCCCCAGGAGACCGAACTTCAGCAAATAAAGCTGCACAGCTACAAGTATTTCACAAATTAAAGCAAGAAGGGACATATCAAAAAGCACACCAAAAAGCACATTTTTCAAAAATGCTAAGTAGCAGTGATTTATGTTTTTTTCTCAATGGCACACATTGTTTTGTATGCTTTGTCGCACATGATGGGGCAAGTTCACACAAGGAGGTTTGGAGGTATAAACAGGACAGACAAGGCTGGGTGGGGTAAAGCCAAATTTAGTTAAGTGAACTGGTCATCCTGTTTTGTTCATACAATAAGCCTGCTTCAGACGGTTCTCACCAAGCTGATGAGAAATGTGCCCTGGTTCATTCCCTGTTCATTCTAATCTATATAAATACTAGGTTTTGTCAGGCTAAAGAACCCAGCAGACTCAAGCGCTTTCCTTAATTATTGGTATTCACAGAAAGAAAGAGTAAGTTTAAAGGATGGGGAGGGTTGGGGGGGTGGAAAGAGATTGCCACCCTTTCAGTGCTGCTGTGAAGGGAGCTCTGCTTATCACAACAGGTGCAAAGGCCACTCACAAAAACAGAAGCAGTTCAACACTGAAAGGCTAAGAAATTACTTATTCTCTTTGTCAGCTGCTCATACAAGCAGGGTAAAGGCTACTTGAAAGGAAAGAGAGAGGGTAAAAAGAAGGGTTAATGTTTGTGAAAGAAAGAAAGGAAGAGCGAGAGAGAGAAAGGAAGAAAAAAAATGAAGTACATGAGCCTGCAGATTCGCTGGAAGATATATTGACATTTAAAAATATATTAAAAACAAAAAGCAGAAACAAAACTACATCCCCTGACAGAGCAGGAATGAGCAGCACCAGCAGGCTGGGGACTGGGGGAAATTTTAACAGTCTACCACTCCAATTGAATGGTGAGGGAACAATGCCGGCTGAAAGCACAGCATTCCTGCCCTTGCGCCCCGCAGAAAGGGGCTGTACAGGTCTTTCTGATGGCTCTCTCTAATTACACTTTCTTGTGTATGGCAATTCATGGCCAGTTCTGAGAAGATCCTCATTCCCTGTCAGAAGGGTGATTTGTATACCACACCTAGAGAGTCAACATATTGGGGAAAAAAGTTATGTTAAAAAATAAGACAGCAAGCTCCTCTGATGAGGAGCCCACAGTTTTCAGGGTTACCATTATCCCTTGGGTTCTCAACTGGGTTTTGTTTCTTTCACCCTTTGCCTTTCAAAATAAGGCATCAGATGCAAAGGAAACTAGAATTTCATTTTATAACATCCCTCCATTAATCCCTAGATCTCTCTCAAGTACTGCATAAATTTCATCCTCTCTTCCTGGAGCTCACAGAGGTTGTTTAACACCTGGTGCATCTTATTTTCCAAGAACGATGGTTGTGTTTATTTTAACCCAGCCTGGGATGATGTGCAAACCAGCCACGACTGTTAGATGCTGAGTGTTCCCAGAACCAGATGGTCAAACCTTCCTCTTTTAAGACAGCTGACTCAAAACCATAAAAGAAAACACCAAAAATGAAAAACAATCATCAATGACAACATCAAAAAACACCCTGTGGTGGGGAATAAAATATTTCAATGTTGGCACTGTGAGACAGAAAGAAACTCAGAGGAAAGAGAATGTTTGATTTCCAAACCCTGAAAGTTAAGCATGCAAAGCAGGGAACTTGCTCATCAGGAAGTTTCCACCAGTGGAAGGTAACAGGAAGAATTGCCTAGCTTAAATATGACAGACGTTCGTACCTCTGCTACCCAGAAGCAGTAAAAACCCCCTGTGGCTGTTCTGACTGCCCTGCTAAATGAATGGCGAGTTAAGAGTACTAATAAAGCACGGTGATGCGAGCTGCCACTGCCTGCACCTGCAGGTTCTCTGGTAGCCACTTCTGGCTTCACAATTTACAGCCAGACGCAAAGCACTTCATTTTAGCACCGTGAATAATCTCTTGCCTTCCTCGTGGTTCTCCTCTCCTTCCTAGGCCTCTTCCATTCACAACCAGTCCTGATTTAATTGCGCTGCTTTGCTCTAAGCCGCTGAGGGGGCTTTGCTGGCACACACTGCACCTTTTGCACAACCAAACTCGCCTATGGCAGGTTTGAGGCAGTGCAGGGTTTCTGTTCATAAAGCTGCTCCAGCCTAACTCGGCCGAGAAATTCTACACTGAAGGTTAAATCAGTCCAACACCAGGTTTCAGACGCTCCTGTTTATATACAGCCGACAGGTTTGTTCTGGTTTAATAGAACCAGCTCCTCCCCTCCTTGACTGGGGAAAAACAATAAATTTTAAAAAACGAGAAAAATCAGTGTACATTTTCACGCCACTGTAACTAAAATGAAAAATAATTAAAAAAAAACATCCGCATCAGGTTATGGGCCGAAACAAACAAGATGACAAGATGCCACAAAACAGCTTGTGAAATTCCCACACAAAGGTGTAAATGTAGAGCACATAGAATCACAGAATATGAAGGAACTGGAAGGGACCTTAAAGACCATCTAGTCCCACCTCCCCTGCCATGGACAGGAACACCTCCCAGTAGACCAGGATGCTTAAGGCCTTATCCAACCTGGCTTTGAACACTGCCAGGGTTGGGGCATCCACAAACTCTCTGAGCAACCTATACCAGTGTCTCACTTTCCTCACAGTAAAGAATTTCTTTCTAATATCTGACATAAATTTCCCCTCTTTCAATTTGTACCCATTAGTCCTTGTCCTATCACTACATTTCCTGGGGAAGAGACCCTCTCTGGCTTCCCTATAGGCCCATTCAGATACTGGAAGGTTGTTATGAGGTCTCCACAAAACCTTCTCTTCTCCAGACTGCACAGCCAGAACATTCTCAGCCTGTCTTTTTAGGGCAGTGGCTGGCATGCAAGTTCTCATCCTGGTTGACATGAGGTAGCTTTTCCTTTTTCCACCTCTCTCTCACCTGTCTAGAGGAGAACAGACACACAAACTGCCTAAGGATCCTGAAAAAACAGTCAATTTCTTGTTAACCATCATAAGAAACATAGGGCCATGCAAAAATAAGAGATGCCTGTATGCTTTTCACCGACTACTTTTCTTTAACTTTACTACTAATATTTTGAAAGATGTATATGATACTGACATGAAAAGACTTTGTGAACATTTCAAGAAAGACAGAAAGCCCATTTCAAACATTACAAGGAAAGGATAGGGTTTCTGCCTTTTTGGCGTTTCTCATGCAATTTTCTACAGTTCTTAAAAATGGTAAAGTCACATTTTAAAGGATATGTGCTCTGTAAAATGATAGAATCATTTAGATTGGAAAAGACTTCTAAGATCAAATCCAGCCATTAACCCAGAACTGCCAAGTCCACCATTAAGCCATGTCCTTAAGAACCACATCAACATGTCTTTTTAATTTCTCCAGGGATGGTGACTCCACTACATCTCTGGGCAGCCTGTTCTTCCACTCCTGTGTCTGTATCATTGCAAACTTAATCTAAACATAGGACTAGATTTAACAGAAAAGATCACTTACAAGGCTGTTTATACTTGAGCTAAAATCAGATTTCGGCCTAAATTAAACTGCAAAGATTAAATGCACAGCCAAGGTCTCAGTGCCTTATGGCACTAGGTTGTATGAAACTTTCCAGTCACATCAAAGGGCTTTGCGTAAGGCTGTTAAGACTC
>VYZQ01000299.1:123063-139305 GCA_013400655.1 Mystacornis crossleyi
ACTGGAAGGTTGTTATGAGGTCTCCACAAAACCTTCTCTTCTCCAGACTGCACAGCCAGAACATTCTCAGCCTGTCTTTTTAGGGCAGTGGCTGGCATGCAAGTTCTCATCCTGGTTGACATGAGGTAGCTTTTCCTTTTTCCACCTCTCTCTCACCTGTCTAGAGGAGAACAGACACACAAACTGCCTAAGGATCCTGAAAAAACAGTCAATTTCTTGTTAACCATCATAAGAAACATAGGGCCATGCAAAAATAAGAGATGCCTGTATGCTTTTCACCGACTACTTTTCTTTAACTTTACTACTAATATTTTGAAAGATGTATATGATACTGACATGAAAAGACTTTGTGAACATTTCAAGAAAGACAGAAAGCCCATTTCAAACATTACAAGGAAAGGATAGGGTTTCTGCCTTTTTGGCGTTTCTCATGCAATTTTCTACAGTTCTTAAAAATGGTAAAGTCACATTTTAAAGGATATGTGCTCTGTAAAATGATAGAATCATTTAGATTGGAAAAGACTTCTAAGATCAAATCCCGCCATTAACCCAGAACTGCCAAGTCCACCATTAAGCCATGTCCTTAAGAACCACATCAACATGTCTTTTTAATTTCTCCAGGGATGGTGACTCCACTACATCTCTGGGCAGCCTGTTCTTCCACTCCTGTGTCTGTATCATTGCAAACTTAATCTAAACATAGGACTAGATTTAACAGAAAAGATCACTTACAAGGCTGTTTATACTTGAGCTAAAATCAGATTTCGGCCTAAATTAAACTGCAAAGATTAAATGCACAGCCAAGGTCTCAGTGCCTTATGGCACTAGGTTGTATGAAACTTTCCAGTCACATCAAAGGGCTTTGCGTAAGGCTGTTAAGACTCACTGCTGCTCACAGTTATAGGGCACTACAGGTAGAAAACCCGAGTTCTGCACCCCCTTCTGCAAGAAAGCATTCACAGATGGTGGTCACAGCAGAAATAATTTCATACCTTCATGAAGTATCTCAAGATGCACTGTCATTTAAAAACAAGTCCCCCAGTGCACGTCAGGTAAATAACGCAACACAAAAAGTTTAGTAGACCATGCTGCTGAATGTGTAATGTCTGCTCTGGACTGGGGATGTTCTTGATGTTGGCAAATGCCCCTGGACAACAGCACTGTAAGAATCTTGCCACCTCTAGACACTGACACAATGTAGATGGTTAATGCCACGTGCCTGGTACACACAGCACTCATTCATCAGTGTCCCCTATGCTGAAAAATATTTTCTGTGCTAATTCACAAGGATGGCTGTTAATCCACCATCCCTTACAAACCTCAGCAAAATCCACTTAGCTTCGAGTCAGGCATACTTCAGAAAGTATTTGTCCTCTCTGCACTGGGTTTGAAAGAGACATACAGGGGAAGGGTGACAAATACTGGAAGTCTAGCAGGGCCTGGGTAAAACCTCAGAAATCCTGTAAGGACGTGAAAGCAGCCACAAGCCCTGCACTAAGGAGAGCGACTGGTAATTAAAACCTTGATACAGCAAGTCATTTGAGTTTATTTAAATAGGTACTTAAAGATAAACGCAAAAGCATTTTGCTCAAACATTTTGAGGAATATGATCCTTAAGGAAGATTAACAAGTCTTTAATAACACTTGTGTTATGAAATGTCATTATAATCAAGCAGTAAATCAATAGTACAGTAGCACATGCTGCAGATCACAAGGGCTGTGTTTTGCAGAACAAAAGAAAGGGCATCTTCTCTGACAGTGATACATGTTATATATACCTACACCTTTCAAACAGTGACATTTTTGGTACCTCTCGTCACCCATGAGGCCATCTGTCTACATGGGAAAGGGTAGCAATTTTTTGCTTTGAATTACACAACCTTCGAAGCAGGTTAAATGCAGGACCCATCTCTGCCAAAGGCTGCCTACACCAGTGCACTCTCTTCCTTCACCTTACAGCTCCCCTGGCCTCCTCCCTGTGCAGCAGCAGCAGTCAGACCCGGCTCAAGGCTGCTTGGAGTGCTCAGGGGGCAGATGAGTCACAGATGCTCCCCCAGCTCAGAGCTGCAAGGGGCCAGCTGTGCCCATGTCAAAGAGCCAGAGGGAGGATGCCCAGCCAGGGCCAGTGGAGGGGGGTGAGGGCAGAAATACAGGAGCAGAGATTTAGCCTAAACTGGAGCTGTCAGAGCTACATCCTGGTGAGTGAGATAATACATGCATTTCCCCTGCCTGGCCCAGACTGAATTAGCACATCTGGGGCCCACATTTACTACCCCTTTGGAGCACCTCTGCCATTAATACTAAAAACACATCCTGGAGGACATCAGGGCTTGAGATGAAGGAGGTGAGAGGGGAAATAAGACACCTTGCCTCCCCCTTCACCTTGTTCCTCCCTCCTCCCACATGGCTTCGAAACACTTTGCAACTTGAATGCCGTCAATCTCCGTATGGGAGAAATGTATTTATAGAAACCCCATTGCTGTGGCTCAACGCTTTTATGGGACCAGATGTCGGAGGACATGAAGTTGATAAAATAAAGCACAGTCCAAGAAAAAGGGTCAAAATTATCTGCTGCCAGCAGTGAGAATTACTGCTTCTCCAACTTCCACGGAGCAGTGCCAGTTTACCCCAGTGAGAAGTAGGGTTGGCAAGCAGGTACAGGTGTGAATAATTAGGCTGAGTAAGCTGTCTGACCAAGAAGATATCTGCCCTTCATGGAGGGATTTTTCTAGAAAGGGTTAATGCCTTCTCCTTTGAATTACTGTGTGGCAGCTGCAGATGACATCAGAATTTTGGCCATACTGTTTCATATCAGCATACACAAAGCATCCAGGGAAGACTAAGGATTGCTTGAAACTGTAATCAGAGCAATGGTCAACATTATCACAATAAATAACATCATTAAGAGATTTCTTGTTCTTATAGTTGTGTTTAAAAATAGGGATATCTTCAAAGTATTGGGATATATGCAGATGGAGCAAAAGCACCAAGGGCTCAGGCACCTTTCTGGTAATCAACCCACAAGAAACACACAGATCTCAGGTACACAGGTGAAACTCACCTGCTTTCAACTAAAGCCAGCAGCTCAGGAAGATGCCAAGGTATGTAACCAAAAGATCCATATAGCTATATTTTGGCACTATGCAGTAAAGCTGAGGAGAAGTAGGTTAATTAAAATTCATGTGTCATTTCCATTTCCTCTGTATGTCTACAAGACTGTTTATTCTCACCATCTGAAAGAGATTCTCACCATCTGAAAGAGATATTAATTGCTGCTCTTGGTTTGTGAGAATAAACACTACAAGAGATCAAGTTCCCTAGTGAAGCCTTCTCAGTTTAGCTTTTAAACCCCAGTGGAACAGCTTGAAAGGGCTGCTTTTATCTGCACAGAAATTGGCTTAGGATGCAAGCCTCGGGTGAAGTCCATTACCAGTTGTCCACCAAAATTTTGTTGACAAAGACTACATCAGCATTTGTTGCCCATTTCTATCAGTCACAGCTCAAGGTAGTAAGAAGGTTTTGTCCATAGATTAGGTTTAGACTATTTGCTTCAAATAATCCCCTTTCTTCATCGCTTGTGCCAGCACTGTGGTTAGTTGAAGGGATTCGGAGCAGGTTGGATCCCAAAACAAGATCTTGCACACAGCCTGGAGAGACACAGTACAGAGAGAATGCATATGTTAACCCCAGTATTTCAATATCGATGCAGCATCAATGCTGACATGAGGCCTATTGAAGACTCTGCTGCTGCACAGCTCATGGTGCATCTTGGAGATTGCTTATCTCCTGCCAGCATAACACCTTGTAGTAGTAGAAAGCACTCAGTTTGATGGTGATTTCTACCCCCATACCAGAGATCACTGGGTGGTGCAGTCAGTGCCAGTCCAAAACTAGCATAGTACCCATGACTGGTTTGATGTCGGTATTACTTCCAGTGTCTGTAGGTGTGTTTTTTAAGTCCTGGGAGCTTAGACTTGTAGAGCCGGACAGTGTCTGTGTTGTGAATGTTTCCCCTTTGCCAACATCACTTCTTTCCAGGCCTTCAAAGCAACTACAGCAAAAAGCAATAATGTGTTTCAGCTGGATGGGCAATGTCAGTCCCTCAACTCTGGGAACACGAGGCCAACAAAACTGGACAAAATACAAAACAAGGGGCAGCCTGCCTACTCTCAGACCCCAATCTACCTTACAATGATGCTGACATTCATTGGCATCTGGGTAGAAATGGTAAGGCTGGGGTATGGAATAATACACCCACAGATTTCACTGATCCTGGCAGAGGGCTGATCTGCAGCCCTGCAATGTGCCACTGAAAAAAATGTGATAGAAAAAATTAGTGTCTAAGGCAAAGTGAGATGCTGTAGAGTGAAATGCAATTCTTGTAGGCTTTAACCAGCCCAAGGAAGTACTATGTGTGTGCTAATGAACCATCCAGCTGACAGCAGGAGAGAAGCTATATCCAACAGGCCAAAAAAGTTAGGTTACGCTATTCACAGACCATTGTATTTCACAGAGATTTAACAAGGAACACCCGTATTGCAGAACATGTAGCAGCAGGTGATGAAGGAGACTAGATAGCCCTTCAGCAACAGAATGAAAGTTAGACAAAAGAAACTGGACTATGCTGCTCACGCAGGAGAGTAAGGAAGCTCTGGCAAGTGTGCATCTTTGACAGGTCTTTCAGCTCCTGGAAGAGTTTTGGCAGGGTTGTAGATCAGGCTTATGTTATTTTCAAAAAGGAAACATCACCACCAAATAGCTGGAAGAAGTACATTAAAAACAAACAAAATATATTTTTAAAATTCAGCTGACACTTGCCTATGAATGTAAAAATTCAAAAGTTGGTTGTGCAGTATCTGTTAGCCACGAGTTAAATGCGGTGTGGATGAAATGGATTTCAACTAAGCATAAAGAAAAGGAATTACTGTGGTATACTTTCAGCCAAAATTTCTAGAAAAATGACAGAGACTATAAATAATGAATTTTTAAGAAGAGACAGTCTGAGAATACTTCTCAGCTAACGGTATTTCTTTTGTCTCTCAACCAGTTATTCACCTGAACACTTTAGTTCTCAAGAGATCTAGAGTGATGCAAAAAACCTACCTCTCTTGCAGCATCTGTTTACAAAAGCTCTATCTGCTGCAGAGACATCACAACAAAACAAATTTGGCTTCAGTGTTAATTTGCTCACAGTAAGTGTCACTTGAGACAAAAGCTAGCTAGACCTGGAGTAATAGATGGCAATCTCCATAAATGTATCCAAACTAATTACTTCAGCAACACTGAAAGGCTGTGAAAATTGATGAGAAAACACACAGAAGTTAGAGTATCATCTTTTGGGCGTTTCTGGATAAGTCAAGGTATATTCAGGGTCCCATTCTTTGGGGTACCTAAACTACACTGATTTTATGCACAGCCCAAGTGTTAGACTGTTGCTTTACAAGTCACCCCTATTTTCTTGCATATATTGCCTTTCTATTACTGCAAAAATATTAGGCTGACTTGATGGGCTGGGGAAACAGTATTTTGTGTACATTTCTGACTCACAAGAAACGAACAAGATTTTTGCCACTGACTTAAAGACAGTGGGAAGACGCTCTTACTGAGAAATAAAGAGATATGTCATATTTGGGCACACGTACCTTTTTTACACTGCCAGCATAAATTGCTGCAACTCTCTTGGGTCTATTTCTAGTACAAACACATAAGCCAGCACTATCAAATGCAAACAATGACAATTAAAAAACCCTAATGGATCCTTAAGCTTTTGAGTAAAAGAGAGCACATCAGTGATTTGCTTATCAATGCATGGACCCCAGTGTGAAATGCTAGAGTGTCTCCAGAAACTCATCATGTATACTTGAATTTTCCCCAAAAAGTTTTGGCTATATGATGCATTGAGAATATGTAACATATTTTTCCCTACACCTTACAACAGTGCAACTGCCATTATTGGCAGCACAGTAATCAGATACTAAATCCTATGCATCACTTTGGAAATGTCACTCTAATACCAGCACAACAGCTCCAATGCACAGCCTCCCCTGGAGATGCTCTAGCCCTTGTACAAACAGATATTTTGAAAACTCACTTCTGAATATTCTACTTCACCTCAAGGCAAACTTATGCTTATTTATTATTATCTTTAGAGTGTCACAGATAGACATGATTTCTTTTTTTTAAAGTCATGACACCTTTGTCCCCTAGAAATGATCATGCTCTGAATTATCCCAGTCCACAGAGAAGGTGGTGGTCACCTGAAAGCCAAAACAGACACGACATTTCCAGAGTCCCTTCCCCTAAAGCTCCTGATTGATAAGCACAGTTGCTTACATGACTGCAAGGCATGCTGCAACAAAACATATTTTCCCCCTTGACCAGTGAAACATCTGGGCTTGCCCCCAGGTGTCTGTAGACACCAGTCCTACACCCATCAGAGCAATATTGTATGCATGGCAAAACTCCAACAAAGAGCACCAGGAGCAAGGTTAAATATCAGTCAGGGAGGTGCAACACCAAATAAAAGGTGAGATCCAGTGGGAGGGGAAAGATTACAGCAGTGCAGGATCCTGGGGTGCTCCTGTTACACACACATCCTGAGAGCTCCTCTGTGCTTTTGGTTTTAATTAGCATTTGTTAACATATGGAGATATTTACCCAGAAGGAAGGTCGGTGGAACAGTTAGCAGAAACAGCCTCTCTCCCTTTCCCCCATCCCCTTCCCACTGGGGCAAAAGGGCCAGTGCTCCAGCTGGTATAAATCTGTGGTACTCTGCTGATTTACACCAGCTGAGCATCTGGCATCAAGACATTTCCGATTGTTTATAAAAAGAAGAGCAATGTGGTGTGCTACTTATAAATCTCTCTCCTGAGCCAAGGCTGTGGTCCTCACCTGTGTCCTGCCTGGCCACGTTGCCCGATCCCATCACACAGACACAGCCAGGCCCACTCCTGGCCACTGCCACCTGGAGAAAACAGGCACAGGATCCTATCTCACATCAAATTTGTACAAAACGGAGGTGGGAGAGAAGAGGTGAAAAATCCCTCTTCATGAAAAAGCCACACAGGGAGGATTAGTTAGCCAATGTTTATAAATTACCCTGAAGGGGTCAAGTGCAGGAGTGATTGGTGTCAGCTTCTCAGCATCACATTTAACAGTCGACCAAGGGTTACTTTTAATTTCTCTTAATAACTGAACAAATGGGACCTGGTGTCCAGCCTTTGGCTTGCCAGGCCAAGGCTTGGCCCTGTGCTGCCATCCCCTATGGAGGCATCACCTGGTCCTAGACAGGTCCTGGGAAGAGGCAGCACAGCCAGCAGAGAACACCCACTTTCAGCTCAGCCCCACTGCAGCCCACCTCACCCTGTGCTTGCTCAGCTTTCTGGCCCCTTAACTTAATTCAGGGGGATGTCTTTCCCCCTGAGCCTGGTGGGACTGGTGTGTGCAGGGGAAGGAGCATTTGGGCTTGCTCTCCCCAGCCCTCACCACCTCCCATAGCTCAAGCCGTGTTCCCACTGCAGCCATTTCGGTTCCATTCATACCTGCAGTTCTTGTTAGCATTTTCCCCTGGGACAAGTGGCAGAAAGGTGGGCCATCCCCTTTGCTTTCTTGGAGACCACATTTGTGCCTTTGCACCAACGTTGTTCCCAGTCTTTGTCTTGTTTTATTGAAGAAAAAGCTGTTCCCTTTATAGGAGCTAAGAAATGTTCTTCGAAATTGTCCAGCACTCACCTCTTCAGGCTAACTGGGCTTCTAAACTGACTTGAATTCCTTTTCTTGTCTGTCCTTTATAAGGAAAATCTGAAATTTATACTATACATATATCATTTATATTTAAAACTGCATTAGTTCCAAATATAGTTTCAGTGAGAAGGAAATGAAAATAAAACTTTATATAATAGAAATATTTTTGCATTGTGGAAATATTTTGCTGATCCTTTGCACTCTTGTGACAAAAATTACTAAGCCAGGATAACATAAGATCACCCATCTGGCAGCAACTGCTGCTTCTAGACAGAAGAGGAGGAATCATAGGTGAGAGCAATGAAAGAACAAGAGTTTAGTCAGCCACAGTGGAAATGGTCAGTCTGGATGGTGCCACAGCTGACCATGGGGCCAGGAGGTAGCCCCTGTCACCATGGGTGGCAGATTTTGCCATGGGTAAATCTGGGAAAGAACAAGAACCTGAACTTGCGGCCACCCCATCTTCTCCAAGGCCACCAGAGCAACTTTGTGCAGCTCTCCTGTGGACAGGAAGCCAAGGTATCACCTTCCCTCTGGATCCCAGGATACTGGGGCAGCTACACACAGCCAAAGGTGGCATCACAGTGCTGACCACATCACTTTATCAGTCTTGCTTCCTCAGAGAGGCAGCAAGGTATTTGGCTTTAAAGCACGTAAGGGTGCAGCCTCAGCCCTGTGTCTCCTGATGTCCTTGGGAGTTTTGCCGCTGGCTTTAACAACCAGGCAGTCAGGGGGGTCACTTAAGCAGCGCCTCTGGAATCACAGCCCTAGACTGCAATTAGTGCTGATTTATTCTGGGTGACTACAGTTCAACACAGACCAGTACTGGTCTGGCTGCCACAATTCATCCTTGAGATTTGCCAGTAAAGGCAGCAATTCTTTTGATCTTCTAACAGAGAAAATTGGAGAGCATACAATCAGCCTCTCTTTCTTCTCCACTGCCATTTGGATATGACTGCAAGTAGTCTGAGGGGAAGTTCGGCTTGGAGCAGACTGCTCCTCCAGTCCTGCTGCCCACAAAAAGTCAGAGGATTTAAATCCTCCCAACTCCACCCCTGAACATGTCAGACGTGGGAAAAAGGTCTTGAAATAAGAGCGAGGATATTGCCTGGGGCAGAAAGGATGGAGTGATAGAGGAACTCATGGTATCATTTGACAGTAAAGCAACTTGTTTTACATAGATAGTACAGCTGAGTCTAGCAGGAATCAAGGCATGACTGAAATTATTGTCTATGACCAAGCACACAGCAGGGTGAGCAGAGAGCCCAAATCTGTCCTTCCAGCTCCTTTCACTTGGAGCTGTTTGTTTGCTGCTCCTCCGGTGCAGATCAGAGGGGGTCATGGCTGGGCTGGGCTGTACTGCACCAGCTCTGGACAAACACAGCAGCAAATGCTCAGCAGGATACAAAGAACATTGTCTGCAGGAAAGGAGGGGTATCCAGGACATGTATCCTGTACAAAGGATCCACTGAGATGGTGGTCATTTATTCAGGGTCTCCATTGTCCTTATCCTTTGAGGTGTTTTCTGTGTGCCCCTAGGCACTCATTCAATCTGCAGACAAGATGTGACCACATGACAATAGTTGCTGTAATGACAGCTCCCCTAGGCTGAGACTGAGGGATCACAAGCCCCTTCTGAAGAGGGGCAGGTGGAAAGAGAAGCCACCGTCCCAAGCAGGGGGTTAGGCAGCGAGGCTTGAACAGAAGCACAGCCACAGGAGTGGGGTGTGAGCTCCTGCAGCAAACTCACAGCAAATCAGTCCTGTCCTCCCGCCCCCCAATATGGCTGTGATTATTGAAAAGCAGGGGAATACCAGCCGTGACATCTGTACAAACACGCCACAGGAAACCAAATTGCAAAGACATCAGCAATCAAGACGAGACTCTTCGTTTGTTTGTTCAGATATCAATATCCACTAAAGACAGCCCCGATCACGGCCGTAATTGGCACAGCAGCAAAGGCTCCCAGGGCAGTGGGGAAGGTGAATAGGCCTAGGTGGGCAAAGAGCAAACCTGGTCCCTCTGGGATCCCCTACTGTTTCAGGAACAGCTTGTGAACTGTCGTGGAGCAGGGCATAACTAAATTATTCTGGGGAAGAGAAGTGTCACAGAAACATGTCCTGGTCAGCGTCATTCACTGGCATTTTCACTTGACATTCATCCTGAAGTTCAAGCCAAGAAGCTGCCAGAGAAACCATTCAGCTACAAGCTCTTCTCTCTCCTCCTGAAAACATCAAATAACCAAAACATCACTCACAACCAGAACTGTGCCAGCTGTTCTTCGTGAGTCGTGCAAAATATAAGGCACACTTTTCCCACCAACCACGATAAAAGGCTGGTTTGTTTGTTTGTCCGTTTGCCTCAATATTTAAACATTTATCTTATAGGGGATTTCTTCTTTGGAGGTTAAAATAATGAAAGAGACCAGAATTTTTTGAACAGTTCACCTAACACGGATCAAATGCTCTGTTCTTGAATCTTGGATGCCAGTTAAACATCATACCTAGTATAAGACACCCATTTATTATACAAACATTAGCATTTAGCACACATTTACTCAGAAAAAACAAACCCATGCAAACTACAAATATCTCAACTTCAAAAAATTCAGGAGAGTCTCTTTTAAAAACCTCCAGAAGGAGACTTCCTTTAATGCTCCGAGTGCCTTGAAGTCATTCACAAATTAACAAGCGCATAGTCTGAGTAAACTGAGTACCTTAAGAGGTGCATGTGGTCTCACTCTCATGGGGGCAGGGGGGAAGTACCCTGACTTCCTGCATTAGAAGACTACAAAAAAAAAAAAAAAGAAGAAAAAAAAAAAAAAAACCAAAAAAAAAAAACACAAAAAAAACCCCCCCCCCCCCAAAAAAACACCCCCAAAACCCAAACAACAAGGCTGCAGCACACTTTCGTTCAGGGGTCTTCCACTATCCCAGACATCCTAAAAATGAGGGAAAAATTCTGTTTTTCCTTTTTTCATCCACACAGGAGAAAATCCATCTCTTCTGCATACTGTATGTCTCTATAATGCATCAAGCATTAGCACATACAGGCATGAAATACGTGATAAGATTAATAATAACAATACATATTTGTTGCTAGAAATGCATTTTTTTGCATCAAGACCTCAAGTAAGTTAATCACTTCAGCAAATATGTAAGAACATCCTGAAAACAGTGGGACTTGGTTGCTTTATCTCACTGGGCCCTCAAGACATAAATATGAGCTGTTATTTTATCAGCTCCCAAAATCAAGAAAATAGTGAGCAAATTCAGAATTCATCAGATTTCACTAGATTCCACTACACTAGAAACAGGGACACTCATTGAAACCAGCAACAGTTTAAAACAGAGAAGAAAAACTGGGTTTTTTACACAGAAGGTAATGAATTTCTGGAATATAACCCTGCCTTGTCTTTTCTGCCTCTCACAGGATAGAAGCAATGCTACTTATCTCTTAATCTTTCCCAAACCTCAGCTATCATCATTCCCCAAAGTGGGGAAACTTGCACAGCCAAGGAAGGATATCTACCTTTTGCAGAGAGAAATGTGGAAAGCTGAGTCACTTCAAGAACTAGAAGAAATAGTGAAAAATAAATACAATAATACTTCTCTCCTGTTTTGGATGCAGGGGAAGGAGCCTAAAAATAACAACAACAACAAACCCTAAAACCAGTTTTCTCTAGTTATGATAATCCAGGCATAACATTTATATGAGAACATAAAATACAGCACACAGCTGTAAGTAAAACAGTATGTGTGTTCCTGAATAATGGGAAAATAGCTTGCCAATAAGGATATATTTTGAGCAAATGAAAGATGACCTGGAATTGACTCTAGAGTAACAACTTGATTACTTATAAAAATAGGAGCTAGGGGAAGAGAAAAAAGTAGAGGAAGCAGTGGTTGGAAAGAGCTTATGTTATGTGGTATTTGATGTATTTACTTTGAAAAGTTTCCTTTTGATGAATAATAAAAACAATGCTGTAACAGACATCTTCATGCCAAAAAATAAGATTGGCTAGGGATTTTACAGTTAATGTGGCTCTACTCACCCAGATTCTTCATGTCAAAAGGCCACTTTTAAGCTCAGATGGTGAAACTGAAGTAAAAGAGATTGAATAAAGAATGACTCTGAAGGTGAAGGGAGAGAAGAACATGTGGCACAGCTCCTTGAGAAAGAGCTTACTGGCTCTCCAGCCTGCAAATTGTTTCCATGCTGGTGTGCACAGCAACATACTAGTGTGCCTTGGAAGAAACCCAACACACTTCACAGCTAATGCGTTTCTTTCTTTCAATATCCAAGGTGAGCTCAGAGTTCATAAAAGCAGAAGATTACCAGGCTTGTTGGCTGAAGCAATCCCCCACCACCTGTGAGGCATTTACCCTCCAGGCTCCAGGTCCTGCCTAAGCTGCCAGGTATGTGGAAGGGANAACACACTTCACAGCTAATGCGTTTCTTTCTTTCAATATCCAAGGTGAGCTCAGAGTTCATAAAAGCAGAAGATTACCAGGCTTGTTGGCTGAAGCAATCCCCACCACCTGTGAGGCATTTACCCTCCAGGCTCCAGGTCCTGCCTAAGCTGCCAGGTATGTGGAAGGGAAAGAGGAGGGACAATGCAACCCCATGCCAGGTTATTGCTGGGAAAGCTTGTTCTGTACGCTTGCGAAGTACGTGGGAGGAGTGTTGTGATGCAGGGCCCTGGAAAAAGCCAGAGGTGAATGGTAGCACATTCCTCTGTATCTACCCAAGTGATTAATGGCAAGACTGCCCCTACCTTGTTTTTGCTCCTCAGCCCTCATCCCTAAGTGACTACAGGGCTAAGGAGGTCTCTGTGACTCCTTGGATTCTTGTCTTTCTGCTGGTGCCATATGCAGTGGTAATTTCTGGAACAGAACTGGTATAAAGCAAGAGAAAGAAGTAGAATCAATGCATTTTACACTAGTTTTGAGCTTCTTTAGAGTTAAAAAAACCCTTTCGTGGGCTTCTTCCAACCTGTACTTGCATGTTGTGATTTCACCCCTGTGAAATAAACACCACTCTTATCCTTGTCCTTCTCCTTTCCAATATGTGTGACCTTTTCCCTTGGATGTTTCTCTCCACTTTCTGGGTCTTTGCTCATCTCTCTCTCTCTCTCCATCCTTCTGGGACATCTCCTAAATTTTAAATATCAGCCTAAAAGTCTTCCTCTTTAGTTGCTGAAGAACACGGTATTGCAGTCAATTGCAACGTAGCTCTGCCTAGCTCAAAAGCTGAGGGACTTCCTTGAAAAATACTGCAGACAATTGGTTTCAAAGCAATGAGGGAGAAAACTTCAGGCCTTGTCCTGATTTCCAGCTAATCCAAGCTTACATGAAAGCTCCCTGTGACGCACAAATTAATATTTACTATATGAATTTAAGCAACATTTCCTGCTTTGCAAAAACAAAGTTAGTGTTTGAGCTGGGCTTTCTGTCAAGTAGGTTTCTGATATACAGTGCTTGTTATGGCATCCTGACAGGTTTCTTCTTCACTTTCTCAGCAGGACTCATTCACAGGAAACAGGAGGACCAAGATTTATATACTTGAAGCAGCATTTTGTTGCTTTACATGAGTAATTCAACAAAGGTCAAGCAGTGAAAAGCAAAGAATGGAGGAGCAAATATAGAGGCAACACAAAGAAGTGAACCCGATTAATTTTTCCCTTGGAAATACTAGAGAGAGGATTGCTTTCACTGGAGAACATGAGTTTGTTAACAGAGATGTTGCCATCATTACTGGGATGACTAAAATGTGGAGCGCAACTACTTCATCTTTTATATAGAGATCTGTGTCCATAGAGGGGAAAGCTTTTGGAAAACAGTAAGCCAGCAGAAAGTCATAGTTATTAATCTGAGGTATTTTATCTCTTTTCTCTGGCTACATCTATTAGCTGTGCATGTGAGTCTTTAAAAAAAAGCCTTCCTTATGTTCTCTTCTTATGCATCCCTCCTTTGTTCTTTTATTGGTTTAAGCTGTAACTTACCAGGTCAAGAAAATCATCCCCATTTTTACTTCAAGTCTCTACAAATAATAAGTCATACATATGTTAGGAGTAAGAATAAGAAGTAATTATTTGCCAAGGTCTGTCTTTCCTAGCAAAGAAAAAGCAGCCATCAGTTGTGCAGGTTTTTTTAATAAAGTGGGTATCATCATGTGCACTGAGGAGAGAAACGCCTAATCATAAAGAAAACAAATGGGAAGGAACCTGTTGGCAACTTGGCTTCAGAAAAGCCATATTTCAGGGTTTTTTTCACCAGTAGTTACTGTCGTATGGGGAAAGGGCTCCAAGTTCTATTCATTCTCAAATCACCAAAGATCCCTTATCACTCCCCTTGACGTTAGGCTTTTCTGTTGTTTTATAGGAGGATATGGGATTTCCTTATAATTCATTCCAGAAGTCTACCTGCACTCCCCTTGAAAGAGGGTAGTTGATGGAAAAAACTCTGAAAGTGAAATGCAACTCACATTACAACACAGATTTTCTTTCCAGTCCCTGCATACACAGGGAAGAGCTGGGAACCCAGCAGCATTCACACAACAAGTGCCCCCGGGGGCAGTATGCATCGGTCTCCTCAGTGGAGCCCACTCTCTTTGCTGGTATCTTCTTTCCTTTTTCCCCCAACAAGATTGAAAAGAAACCGCCCAGTTTCATGTAGTACTCCAGTCTTCAGGATCTCAAGGATCACTCTTCTTTTCCTGAGTCAGAACCTATTTAAGCCATCTACTCTAATGTGGTTTGCCATTTAGGCTGTGAGCCTTTCTCTTTATTCTGCCCATTGGCCACCTTGGGGGGGATGAGGACCAATGGGAACTGCAAAGTTATGTCAAAGTAGATCTTTGTCTTTCCAAATGTAAGTTTCTTTCCTCTCCTATCAGCTGCCATTTCCTATGCTTCCACGGAATACTCAGCTCAGAGAGTTTCCATACAGAAAGACCCAGCATGTCTCTCCAGCATTGCACCGTTGCCTTTTTATTTTCGATTTCTTTTTTTGTTAAATTTTACATCATCTTACAACACATGCATTGCTGCTACACTGTGGCAAGCTTTCAACTACTAAGGAAGAAGCTTTTACAAGTGTGTTTCTGAAAAGGCTCCAATTTATTTCTCATAAAGATCCTTGGGATAAAAAGCAGATTAACATTCAGAAGTAAGTTAAATGAAAAATTGAGGCTGCTCAGAGGGAGATATTAAAGGCTGATTGGCACAAAAGGGTACTTTCTGGCAAACTTCTTGTAGCACTAAAAGAAAAGGGTCAAGAGTCATCTGCTTAAGTAATGATCTCCAAGGCAAAAATATTGGCTAGCCCATCCCATAACTACAATGGACTGTTATATGTATGTTCTATAGGCTGAATGCATCAATTATACTCATCATGTGGCTTCTTGAACGTGCTTAACTTGCCATTTCCTTTTATTCAGTGTGATAGCACATAATTTAATACAAAGGCATACATGAGAGTATTTTATACCTTCTCTCCTCTGTTTTAAATTTCGAGAATCGGCAGTTTCGCTATGAATAATTTAGAGTGAAAAACTTTCAGAACTGAGCAGGGTGGTAAGCCATGTCTGTGTCTGTGAGCGAAGTTCTGTCCACTAACCACACTTACGCAGGATGGGAAAAAGCTTTGCCAATCAATAGAGCATCATAATTCGCCTCCTAACAGGAAATGAGGACTCTGCAATAATGCAGTTTTAATTTTAATGCAATTTAAAAGAAAAAACACCCAGTACCAGATGCTCATCAGAAAACCATTAAATGTTATTACTATATGCTATTTCCCTTAGGAACTCTCATGGTTAAAAATCAACAATAAGAAGCAGCCTATACCCTTTTACAGAGAATCTCTCCAGTTGCAGTTCAGTTGAGAGATATGATAGGTCACAAGGTTCATCACAAGTTTGATTATTTCTCAAAAGGTAAGATGAGATGAGGATAATGGCTATGTTTTTACAGACCTTCTCACCACAAAGCCACTCATGCTCTCCTTCCCCCAGCCTGATGAAAAGTGGCTCAAACACAGCCTTGTGTCCTCTCTGCTTTTTTCACTGTCCTTTCCTAGGTACATGTGCTGTTTCATTTCTCACCAAGTACTGACTCATCCACATACAGGTGGCTTCCTGCAAGAAAGCGCAACAGCATGCGTCAGAGGGTGTACGGATGGTGTCTTGGTTTGAGACAAGTTTAGGGGGAAACACCCTGGAAGGAACATCTCCACAGAAGGCAGGTTTCCTCCACGGATACAAAAGGAATTTCTTGGATGAAAGTGAAAAAACTATTTATTTAACAAGCAGAGTGCCTGCAAGGCACAGGAAACAAATGAGTAGTGTCAGATAATAAACCTCCTCTCTGCGGAGAAAGCTGGTGGATTCAGGGTTCTTTTCTGTAGCTGGCTCAGCCCCTCCCAAGGTTCAAGGCTGGGATGTGGCATCTGCGCAGCCTCCCCGCCGGTCCATAGGGTCCGATGATCTGGTTCTTGG
>VYZQ01000308.1:0-10534 GCA_013400655.1 Mystacornis crossleyi
GCTTCTGACACAGCCTGTGAGATCCATTCCAGCATCAAAGCAGCCCGAACACAAAGCTTTGGGATGGCTGAAACTCAGCCCTGCTTTAGGGTAAGACAGACCAAGACGCTCCCTGTAGCACAAACACTGTGAAATCCTCGCTATCTTTGTGAAGTCCAAAGATACAGACTACAGGGGGGTTTCTAGAGGAAGCACCTGAGAAGATCCAAACACCCAAGGCAGCAGAAAGGAAGACACATTTTCCCTATATAACAGATAAAAGCCAGAAAGCCAGGTCTGAACACCGAACCCTCTGAGCAGGGTACAGGGCACTGCTGAAGGGCCCGGCCTCCCTTCCAAGCTTCTGTTGGTCTTGGATCAGTCATCTACACTCTTCAGTAAACACCTGCCAGCTGACCTTTTAAAAGCATTTCATAACCTAATACAAATACCTTTTCTAAGTAGTATCAATTTTAAAAGTCATTTTTGAGTCAGCTAAATACATTGATTCCTCAGAAATCACAGAGGATGTCGCTTTTTACCCTTCTATGATTTCAAAACGTGATGCAAATCTCACTTTCAAATACTAGCTTTTTCCTGGTCCTTCCTAAAAGTAATACTGTAGTATACTATAGCATACATAAATATATATATACATACATATATACTGTAGTAGAATTTTTATGTTTTGGCTTCCAGGCCTGTGTTTATGGGACCATATACTGAAAAAGTCCTCAAAGACACACGCACACACACAAAAAAGCGTATCTGATGCACAGCATTTCCTTTCATTGTGAACTCATCAGGTAAAAGAGCTTGTCCATACCACTAACACCTTCAGTTATGGGAAACAAAGCATTCCCCAGAATCAAGAGATACATCTGACACATAGAAAAGAATATATTATCGTGAATCTGTTCCTCAAGTGCCTTCAATTTCCATTAATTCCTGTGGAAGAAGAGGATGAAGAATATGTCTTTTCAAACAACTAACAGGAACATCTCCCAGTTCACAGAACAGATGCAGTGCTCTGTCTAGATTAATCACCTTCGCTTGAAAAGCGGTACCTTTCTAACAAGAATAATTTCTGAAAAACACTTTGTGACTTACTAGGAGCCTTGGGAATAAAGACCTTACCAAAAGGGAGCTGTCTGAATCACTTTCCCAAACAACCTCTTGCTATTATGGAGATGTGAAAATGCACTGCAGAGACCATTACCAAAAACACCTCCTTGCAAAAGCACACGGTAATCTGACAGGCCTGATGTAATTGGGAGCCTTGCTGGAATTCAGCTGTGTTCAGCCCTTTGCTATCCCTACAATATTTAGTGATTTAACATTTCAGCAAGACAACAGCATTAAAAGTGATGAATAAAGACTCCGGCAATTTACCCATTTCCTTGTCCTTAGTCTGAAAGTCACAAAAGGGATGCTCTCACTTGGAAATCAGACATTTGGCTGATTGGGGTTGTTTGTGAACTGAGGTGGGCACGGACTAGAAATATTTCTGCACACACCTAAGCAAAGCTGGCCCTCAGCTGCCAGACGGCCAGAGGTTCAATCTAAGTGGGACTTACCATTTGTACATACGTGGCAAAAGGGCAGATGATTCATTCATATGGGTTAAGGCTGAGCTCTGCATTAGACAGGGATAAAGGCAGTAAGCAGAGACTTAATGTTACAAAGATGGACAAAAAGAACGTGAAAATGCACTGCAGAGACCGAAGACATACTTCATCGCAGGCTTTGCCTCAATTTATCGTCCTCAAGCTCTTGCAAAGAGCGAAACAAGCTGGTATCGCCACAACAGGCAGCACTGGATTACGGAAGCATTTGAATTCCACCCTGCCCACTTCATGCTCCTGGAGAACCTGTGAGCAGCACATGTAACAGAGGCAATCGTCCCTCCCGGCTCACTGAGCTACCAGAGAATTCCTTTCAAGACGAGCTGACAGCACAGTTACTCAGGCTGTTTCACAGCAGGAGTTAACTGGCCTGTACAGAAAAGGCAGAAGCTGGACTTCCCTGTGACAGGTAAGTGAAGACAAACACCAGCTAACATTTAACACACCACCGGGGATGTGAGAAACCTAGATTTAAAATCTCAGGTGCCCTACCACCTCAATGAATTAATGGCCCAATTAAAACACTTATTTATGTAAAGTAGAACAGCTCCCAAAAAAGAAGGAACAGACTAGTCAGGCACTAATATAATTATTTGGGACTTCAGAAACCTCTCTGAATCTTAAATCTCCAAGTAAAGGCACAACCATCAGTCTCTTGACAGAGATTTGACACCGTGAAATGGAGCAGGCTGTCAGAGTACGGAGTCAGCCAACACATCCACGTAGCAGAGCACGCTGGTCAGGTGTAAAAGCAGGAAAGGCACCTCAGCACTTTGTGCCCCATCTTTCAGCTGGGTTAATTTGTAGCCTTGTGCTCTCATGCTTATCTGGTCTTTGGTGGTGGTGGTGTGAAGGTCACTGCATTGCCCACCATTCTAGAATGCAGAGATATCCTGAGACGTCATCTTTTCCACACTGAAGGGAAATATTTGCAAACTTGTCAAACTCCGAAATAGAACAATGCAACCCCTAGAATTCAGCTCTCTGTAACAGCAACAAGCCAGCACACAGGATTTACCAGTCCCTTCCCCTCCTTTAGGCACACTCACTCTTCCTTGAGGACACAAGGATGCACAGCAGAGGGCTTTCTTAAGAAGAATCAGTCTTTAATTCCGCATCTGAGGAGAGGGAAGGAGTGGCAGAGAGGAACCACTACACACTGTGACACCGCAGCATCCCCTGCACTGTTGCAGGAGTGCAGAGGAGCCAGGAGTGAGGGAGCAAAGCTGAGCCTGGGGAGGGGAAAGAAAGGGTTGCTTTATGCTTGGAGGGTTTTCTTCCCCGCTAACAAACGTTTTCCACGAGTGTACTGGCAACGCTGGTGCTGAGCACCACACGGTGGCACTGCAGCCCTGTCTGTCCCCAGCAGCCTCAGCTCTGCCGGGTCCAAGGAAAGGCAGGCACCTGATCTCTGTGCCAACACTTTGCTCTGCGCCTTGAACTACGTTCTCAGGCTTTGATACAGTTAATGCTGTCTAATACCGTTATGGAGTTTAGAGGAGTAAAAGGCTGTCCATTGGATAACTGGTTTTTACTGCTTGAAATAAAAAGTAAACTACTTTTCCACTAATTTTAAACTTCCCTTGGGAAAGGTCCCCTCCACGTTGCCTGCTCCAGGGCAGTGAAATGGCAATTCTGCTGGCCAGAAGCACTGCTACAGCTGCTGATTCTCTTCCTCTCCTACCATAACCCTGCCAGAGAGGTGCTGCCAGTTCATGTTCTCCCACCTCGGAGCAAGCAGGCAGAAGAAAACTAAAACTAAACAGCAAACCATCCCAAGTTCCTCCTCACAGAAAACCTGCTATAAAACTAAGGTGAAGACTTGATGATGAACCTGATCTAGCTGACAAGGTCCCTGCTCCTGCCAGGGGATTTGAATTACAAGGCCTTTAAAAGTCCCTTCCAAACCAAAACCATTCCATGATTCTACGATGGCACCCAAGGGTATTTTAACACACTAATATTAAGGAAAATCTGCAGGCACTGCCTTGACCTCCTGGCAGTGGGTTAGTGCTGCTCTTCCCAGCCAGTGCCTGGAGCTCTCTGTCCCTGGCACGGCCACCCAGGGCTCCCCAGGTGCTTTTCCTTTCCAAACACTTCACGCTGCAAGAACCAGAAACAGCAGCACCGCTCAGCAGTGCTGCTGGGCACAGCCAGCCCCCACATTGACCCTCAAGTGTTACCCGGAGTGTAACAGGTGCTCACACACCCGAAGAAACCACAGAACCCTGCCGGACGTGATTTTACATT
Organism: Mystacornis crossleyi; assembly: GCA_013400655.1. NCBI lineage: Eukaryota > Metazoa > Chordata > Aves > Passeriformes > Timaliidae > Mystacornis > Mystacornis crossleyi. The sequence continues at coordinate 3,855 of VYZQ01000308.1, forward strand.
GCATTTACAATGAACTACTCTGCCTCCACTGCTCTACTCTGTACTACCCGGGACAGAGCACGGTGCCTCCTGCTTTTTGCACCATACCTTTCTCATTTCTCCCAATTTGCTACTCTGTGGTGGTTTAACACATCGAGGAGGTTACATCATGCAATCTACGGTGTAATTGTACACGGTATTCAGAGAGTTTCCCCACGGGAGAGAACAACACACGATTTCTCACCGACCATCAGCAGAAATGCCTTTGGGATTCAGTGATCCCTTTCAACACAGGGCAAGGACAAATCTTTCACCTTCAAATGCAAAACAAATTTTTTTTTTGCAATAAACACAGGTGCCTTCGAGAACAGTGTTTTCCACAACCTCATCATCCCCCAGAGACAGAGAGAAAACCGTACCCAGCGAGGACAGAGGAGTAACCTTTGCAAAGTCTCCTGCTGGCTTTTGCTCTGTATGATCTCAGACTAGCTGCTGCTGTGCAGTCACGTGCAAGGGGACTATTTCTGAATTAATCACGCATCAAACTGCATGTGTGTGCAGGAACAGTCACTTCAGCTGCCGTGTACAGGAGGGTACAAGAAACCTGATTATTGCTATTTTGTCCTTTCGTTTCTTCTCCTGAAGTCATTTACTGTTGCTGTTTCAACCTGTTCCTATGCTGGGAAAAGGAATTTCTGCGACAAAAATATGCTTGGCAGGATTCTACATGTGGTCTCACCTCCTATGACAACTTAAACTGTGAGATACATACTTAACCTTGCACCACACAGAAATGCACCCAAGGTGAGATGTGTGGGAGAAGATGCAGCTGGTAGCCCAGGAAAAGAGTGAGGGGTCTGTGGAAGGAAACGGTATCAGATGGGAAACGACGTGAAATCCTTTTCATTTGGAGGAGCACAAAGAGGCACACCTACAGCCATTTCGCTTCTCTCATCTCCTCATCGGTACGAGCTCAAATAAGAGATTAATCCCCGTGATCTGGGAGCTGAACACCGAGTGCTCACCGTGAAAAACGATGCCGTGAGGAGCCATGAGGTTCCTTTATAAGGCCCCTTGAGTTGCTCTGGCTGTTACTTCTCGGGAGCCTTTCAGCAGGTGCAGGGAGTCAACTGCACCACAAATATCCTGATACACAGCAGATCCAAAGTCCACATGGGCCTCTTCGTTGTGAAGGCCATTGCTAGAACAGCTTGTTATTAATAACAATTTCTTATGGACTAATACAGGCACTAAGAAAACTCAAGACTTTTAGCATAACATCACGCAATGTGCACGGAACAGCACACAGAGTAAGAACATTTAAGTTGCAAAGACAAGCACTTAAAACCTGAAAAATTCCTAATTAAGACCATAATCTTTATTCAGCCCCATTACACACATGTCCCGTGAGATAGTCTGTAATTAAGGATCACTCGCTATATATTCAAGAGACCTCTGCCCCCTTAAGTGAGCAGGCCCAGGCAGCAGACATTAAAAAACAGCTTTGAGCATTTATTTTCTCCTTGATGCTCGATGGGTGGCAGAATGACTTTCATTCTGCACGATAAACCTGATTTCTGATTATTAATTCCCGCATAGGCCTTTCTGTAGTTTTCTCTATTATATATATTTATATCTATAGTAAGTACTAACGCATTTATTTTCAAGAACAGCTTTGGGACATGAAAGGCACTTAATCTTCAATATACAAGGCCAAATGTACCCTCTAATTTTGCCTGCACTAACCAGAAACGCTTTGAATCTTATTTTTCAGGATATATTCATTACGTGTAGCATTTGTACTGCAAAAGTGACATTTCTGTGGGCTTCATTTCCTATAATGGATGTTCAGAATTTGTACAGGTAGACCATGAATCACAAGCCACACTGTCAAATAAAAGGAGGGAACACGTAATTGCTGGCTGTCCTTGAAAACCCAAGTTTGCCCATGTGAGCAGCACCACACGAGACCTCTGAGGAGAACAAAGACAGAATCAAGATCTCCAGCGCTCAGTTTCCTAAATGTCCAGTTCTGCTCTCTTCCTTAAGATTCCACATCTTTGAGATCCCGTTTCCAACACAGCCCACGCAAGAACACCGCCGTGCCCTGACTATTAAACTCATGTGCAACTCAGGCCTAGCTGTGCCCTGTAAAAGTCACATTTATCAGGGGAAAACAGAGCACAACGTCACCACCAGGGGTCTGCATCAGAGAACACACCCCTTCTTTCTGGCACTTCCTCATCTTTATGCATAACTGTCCTCAGACCTGCTCCTGGGAATGTCTGGATGCTCGGAAATGCTGGTTGTACCTGACACACCAAGTGCCAGCCTACCGTGCCACCAGCCAGCATCAGCAGCGTCACCACGTGTACCTGTACCGGACCGCACCCAGGAACCGGGCAAATACCCAACGTGCCTCGGATGAGTCAGTTACAAAACCACACAGAAAGGGAACAACCTCCCATCAGCAAGCACTGCACGTAATGCCAGCTCGGCTCCTGCCTTCCAAAGCAGCCCCTGGATGCAAGGGTCATCTACTGACACCTCCTCATGCCTTTCGGCAGCAGTCTCATCCTTCTTCCTCAATGCTTCACCCTTGCACACAGCGGTATTTCCACACACCCCTTCTCCCAGCCCTATTCCACCCAGGGCGTCCCTGTTCCACCCTCCCCACTGGGTTTTTGACGGATATCTCCAGGCAGCGCTCGGTGTTCTGCAGACGATCAGAAAGCTCGGCTGCAAGCCTGCTGAAGCTCATCCTTCCTCAATTCCAACACCGTCCCTCTTCGGGACAGCAGCACAACAAAGGCGGGGCCCGGTGAGGGCACCTGGGGACCGGCAGCGCAGCTGCCACAGCGGAAAGGCCCCGCCAAAAGGCGGGAGCCGGTGAGCCAAGGGCGCGGCCAGGCCAGCAGGGATCAGTGGCGGGGCTGGTTCAGGGGCAGGGAATGCGCACGGAACACACGGCACCGGTAGGGCGGATCGTTACTGCGGAGAGCGCCGGTCCCCATGGCAACCGAGCCTGCGATTCTGCAGGAGCCGGGCATGGAGCAGCCCCGCACGCGCTGCGGGGTTGACACGGGCTGAGCCAACGAGGTTCGCAGGATTCCCAGACTCCAAGGACCTGCGTAGCGAATGCTCTGCCACATCGCTGTGCCACACTCCTAGAAATTTTACAAATCTGCCTCTCGCAGCAAACTCTGGTGTAGTAAGAGGAATAAACACAGCAGGGAGCAACTGTGGTCCAGAAGCTGGAGAGGGAGCAGACACTTGCAGGGTATTTCTGGCTCATCTGCTGATTTTCTATTTTTCTTCAGGCAAAACATATTGAAATGGTGGAAAAATGTGTAGAGTGCTACATTCTCTGTGGTTCTGCCAAGCACTCTGATAACTTTAGCTGATAAACATGTCTACAAAAGTAAGAAACCCATGACAGCAGATATGTTATTGTATTGATGCACACGGATAAAAATAGAAAAACAAAGTCCCATACACATCATGCAGATTAATTTTTTTAGCAGAAACCTCCACTTCCCACCACCCTTTTTTCCCCCCCTACTCTCCACAGCGGGGGGAGAAAATGGGTTTCCCCTCGATCCACACCTTCCAGAGCATTACAGTAAGTACTGTAACATCTACACAGCATAAGAAACTGGCTACATTTCCTCTCCCCCTTTGCTCTGCCGGCTTTCTCAGCAACAGCCTGAGCTTCCACGTAACCGCGCTACTGGAACACCATCAAACAAATTGCTCCAATGATATGGAGTAACAACACAACTTTTTTTTTCCCTAACAAAAGCCATGCCATTCCTGGAAAACCTCCTGGATAATATATACTGATTTAGACTCTTGTTGTAGTCTGGATTCTGTCTTAAATATTGGGTAAATTGTTTTGTTTCTTTACTCACAGAATCCAGTTTCTGTCTGTCTATACGCGCAAAGACGTTCATATTCATATCTACTTAATAGTTACTTAATACGAATATATAATATTCATATTTACCGTATTCATATTTAAAGCCTCTGCTAAACTCATCACTGATCAGAGTAAAAAAAGCAGTGGAGAGACGCAGAAATTTCTGAAGGCTGTTGCCTTCCTCTGTACTTAACACGTAGCTTGCTCGTCCTGTCACGGACCCAGCACAAGACTGAAATGCCCAAATCTGCAAAGGCTGGGATGGATGAAGATCCATCAGAAAGTGACATCTTGAAACAGTGTAAAGAACAAGACAGCTGGGCTACAGGGCTGTTGTAAAGCACAATAGATAAGTAGGCTTATTTCTAATTGACCCAGGGCTCAATCCAGAAGAAAATGAGTTCTTGCAGCCTTACCAGCTTTATTGAACTCTATTTCTACAGTAACAAGAGTCTTAAAACGCATTAGTAAATTATAATTAGGGATTTCTTATCTCTCGTACATGATTACAAATTAAAACCCAACTAAGTCAAAGAAAGGCTTCCAGTGACCTAGAAGGCTTTGGAGAATCTCCCTACAATTTTCACTGATGGCGGCAGGAATTGTGTTTGTAAAGGAAAAATAAGAAGCTAATATTTTGCCAAATGAAGACCACAAAGCATGGGGAAACCTGGGTGAGCATCATTTTATAAACCAGGAGAGCACGTGAAACAAAGACAGCTTTGTCTTGCAGCAAAAAGCGAGGAGAAAACTCTATTTCCCAGTAATTAGTGCCGCGGGAGTCAGAGAGCTCAGTTAAAGCCAATCCCAAAGCAGCCAGGTCAGGCACTGACTGTGCACAGCCGTATCACTCACCTGGAACACACGCTCTGCCCTGAATAGTTGGCTTAGGGTAAATGTTTCCTAACACACACATTACCTGAGCCTATTTACCTTAACCACGGATGGCAGGACACCTGCAGGCACTCGGGTGACCTCAGCGTCAGTGTCTCATGGGTTAGTTCCTCAGGACACAAAGGGCAAGGCTTAGACTTTGCAAATGAAATTAAATGCATCATTTTTACCATGACGATTTTTTCTAACTGTGATAGACTGCATGGCCCAGCAGAGCGACAGCTGACCAGGCTCTAGCAGCAGTGTCAGTACTCAGTTTCTGCAGGATTTCCGTGCGTTTCTGTGCCGTGACTGGACGCAAGTCCGTTTAGTTTTGGTTTTAAATCAATAATTAGATGCTATTTCAAAAAAATCTCAGAAACACAGATAAAATATTGAAAAGTAAAATGAAAAACTAAATGCATGCGTCTTCTGGCTTTTCTTATCTTATGCTTTTTGAAGGATCTACCCAGAGCTCCTTTCAAAGGAGACATCTCTTATACTCTCTTTAAGTATAATAGTGTTCCATGTTGATTTTTTTATTGTATCCCTAGCAACAGGTGTGGTATCACTTTGGTTAATTATTTAGTTAATAAACAAACCCCTCTCATTTACAGGACTATTTTGTAGCAGCCGGCATCAGGACACTGAGCTATCAATCCCGTGGAGGTGGAGAAGTGACCATGTGATGCTCAAAATACATGTCCCTGTCTGGGGACACAGTTAACTACTGGTTCCTGGGTTCTTCCCAGGAGTCAACAGCTCTACAAACTCCTACATAAATCATAGAATCATGGAACAGTTTGGGCTGGAAGGGACTTTGCAGGTCACCTGGTCCAAGTCCCCTGCAATGAATATAATTTAATGGAAAGTCAGATACTTTTAGACCTTGCCTGCTTTTAGTCTGAATTCTGCTCAAATCATTTATTCCATCTAGCAAGAATTAAATATAGTGATTCCCCAATATCAAAGGCAAATATTTAAAAAAATAGCAAATAATTGATTACAGTAAACAACCTCTTGCTGCCTGTCCAAGGCTCCAGCAGCCCAACAAACTGACAACTCTTCCCAACACAGACAGAAATAAGCACTTCTCAGAACAGAACCCAAAGTAATTGGTTTCCTCCCCCTGCCTCCAGTCTGACACTTCCAGCTATCCAGAACAGCAATCTGAGCGTGAGGCTTTTGGTGCCTGAGGAGAAGCGAATTGTTGGTGCTTGAGATGGGGATTTGCACTCTGTGTGGAATCAGATCATCAAATAAGTTCCCCCAGAAACTCAGGAGTGTTTTAGGTAACTCGCAGTGAAAACATCTCACTGCGGTTATAAAAAATTTCTAGTGAAACTTTTTCAAGTGCATAATGGCTTGTCAGGACAACACTCTTAATGAGGCATCTTAGCAGATCATAAAAATATCTACTTTCCACTGTAAAAGTTGCCTTTGCTTATTACAGATGGAGAGAAAAGAAAAAAGAAAAAGAGAGTACAGCACAAGAAACAACTTCCACCCTGCTGAAACATTTCTGCAGGAAACTCTCATTTTAAACAACAACAATCACTGTCACTCAGGACTCAAAATTAATGAGGAACCTTGGGACGGGGAAAAAAAATCCCCAAGCTAAAACTATTTTTGGCTGCTAAGCACCAGGCAGCACTCATGAGAGCAGTGTGCACAGGGGTGCCAACAGCCACACAACCTGGGAGGCAGTACCTGCAGCCTCATTAACCTGCTCTAGATGACCTGTTTTGATGTTTTACCTTGATTTGCCTCAGGACATCTCTATAAATAAGTCTAAAAACTGCTCCCACACTTTTCCACTGAACTACCACGTCAGAAACTCGCATCGTGGACAATGACGCCTTTGGTTCCGGTAAACGTGCTGAGCCATCACGAGATGGAAGGTGCAAAA
>VYZQ01000312.1:0-19778 GCA_013400655.1 Mystacornis crossleyi
AGGGAAGGGAAGGGAAGGGACAGGTAATTTTGTAAAGGACTGTCAAGGGAAGGCCGTGCTGTTTCATTTTAAGCCGTGAGGAAGAACTTGAAACATGGGCATGAAAAATCTTCAATCAAAGGTTCCAAGAAAAATCCCAGTCTGACAAAGCTGTTGATAAAGAAAACTGAACATCTGACCATGAAGAGTTTAAAGTCATCAATAAGTATCTGCAGATGGAAGAAAAAAATGGAAAATTAAGTGTCAAAACATAGAGAATCCTCATGTTTTATGGTTATTAAATTGTTTATCAAGTTCCTGGAAAGTTGTGATAACCCAAACAGGAACTATGGACTTGAAGTGAGCAGGCAACAAGTCAAAAAAATCCTTTCCCAAGTTAAAAAAGCAAAAGAAGGAACATCTCAAATTATTTCTTTTTTGCTTTTTTAAATCATTCCGTGAACTGTGCATAATTCCAGGAAGGTGACACGGTCACCTCAGCAATTTAGGATCCTAAAATCAGCGTGAGTTTGTAAGATTCCTGATTTTCCAAAAGCCACGAGCACTTTGCTCTGAACTATTCAGCTTCCCGGGGAAACCTGAAGAGAATCTTAACAGAGATGTCCAGAGCGACAATATTGGATTTAACTTATGACACTGTAGGATATATAAAAGGGATTCATCATCCCTGGAGAGGCTGAAAGGACATGGAAAGGTGGCACTTAGGGCTGTGATTTAATGGTGGATTTGGCAGTTCTGGGAGAAGGATTGGACTCGATGCGCTCCGAGGGCTTTTCCAACCGGGATCCAGATCTAAAGGAAGCGAGTCTGCTGCCGAGATTCAGGTGGATTAATTTCCGCTGGCTCAGAGGTTTTCGGAGGCGGAGAAATGCCCAGCTCATTTTGGGGATTAGTGCATTCCCTGGATCTCTCAATAACCACCCCGGGGCGGGATTTGTGGCTTCTCTGTTGTGGCGGAGGAACGCAGCAGGTCCATCCCGATGCCAGCACTTCCAGGGAGGAAAACACACTCCTGCCTTCCTGCTCCTCTTTGGGGAGCCCTTGGCGAATCCTAAACTGAAGGGAAGAGGAATGAAAGGCCAGACAAAACATTTCCGGAAAACAGTCTGGACTTCTTTGATTTTTTTTCCTTGGATCTCCAGAGAGACTTGAGTGTTGCTGCAAAGAGCTGATTCAACCCCGTCTTTGCTGGAAAGACCTCGTGGTTCTCCCTCTTGGAGAGGGGCAAACTAAATCCCACCCCTTCATCCCCATCCTCATTCCCAAATTCCCTGAAAGAGCTGCCCCTCTTTCCACTGGAAGATCCCATTTCCTCCCTTGCACTCCCGCTGTGCTCCAACCCCACTATCAAAGCTTAAAACAATAAAATTTTGGGAAAACCCCACATTTTCCATTTTGTCCACGTGCCAAGCACTGCATCCTGTCTGGACCAGAGATCGCTTGAGACCTCTCACTGATAAATTATGAGTATTAGGGATATTTTTGGGAAAGTAGGGGAATTTCAAAGACATGCCTTTGCTTGAACAGCTGCCTGGAAAATCAAGAGCTCGGAACAAAACCAGTATCCGATCAGAGGAAATCCTAATCCGTGTCTCTCCTACGTTTCTGGTTTTTTAAGCTGTGCTGTTTTCAAGTTGTCCCTGTGTTATAAAATCCTCCCTCACTGTGGTCCTTGGAAAGGCCCATTTATGGACATAAATGATGATAAAGTCTCCTCACTCCCACAGAACATGGCTGCTCCCAAGATTTTAGGAATTTAGTGCTGGCAAAACCACCAGGATGACAAATTTGGAAGATCAAATCCCCCTTGATAACCCAAATAAAGAAGCTGACAAGGAACATGGAGAAGACATTTACCTGTAGAAGAGCTTTCAAATAAATCAGAATTAAAGCTTGGATCTGTTTATGTGGAGTCAGAATCAACATCAGGAGCTGTGGAAAACTCAGATCTGGAAAAGCGGAGGCACAGAGAGGCTCACACATGGACCAGAAGGTTCTGTCAGCGACTGTGTTGACACATCCCATGAGCAGATGGAGTTGTCCCCTCAGGAGGACACAATCAGTCAGATTTCAGAGAAGCAGGATGAACCTTGGCCTTAAAAGAGGTGAATCTCATGGCTGTGGTCCATGACTGGGTGTAGGAGATCCAGCCTGTCTGCTCCGCGTCTGGGTTTTGGGAAAGGTGAGGCTTCAGCATCTCAGGTGGCTTCAAGCTCTCCATTTCGGCAGTGGAGTTATTCCTCAGTGGAGATGCTGGAGACCCAGTGACGGTGACTCAACACGTCCTCGCAGATGGCCAAGAGGAATTGAATTCCTAACCTGGGAGAGACCTTCCTATCTTCCAGAATTCATACCATGGTCAGGAAGAGCCAGACTCTGGGAATTTGGTCATGGACTTGGTCGCTGAGCATTTTGCTTGGCTCGGACCAAATAAACCCAAAATATGAGAGTTTGGCTAACGGCACCAAATTTGATTGGAGCCTGTTTTTACGGAAGATCTGGAGGAGTGATCGGTGTTTTAAGGAATGTTTAAATGGACCAAGAGGCCCAGACCCACCAGGAACCCCATGAGGAAGATTCCAGTCTTCCCTGCCAAGGGAATCTTTGGCCACTGTGCATTGATAGGCGGGAATGGCTTGGACTGGGGTTGGATTGGTGTCCATGGGAACATCCTTGCAATGGGACCTCCAGCTTCCATGGAATGCCAACAGGGAACAGCAGCGCTTGTCAACACCTTTTTTCCTTCCCAAGCTGGTTCTTTCCATCCCTTCCACAATATTCCTGTGGGAATTTGCTTGTTAACAACTAACTTTCTGATGTATGGGTTCTTCTGGGCCTGAGTGGAGATTCAAAAAGGATCCTTAAATTATCCGTAGGGTTGATTTTCACTTGTTCCCTGTCGCATGTGGGCGTTAAAACAGACAAAAATCGCCTCTCCCTTTCCTCAATAATTTTTTCAGCCCCACTGGCTTTTATTAAACTCATTTATTTATTTTTCCCTCCTTTCCCACTCAATTTGAAGTAGCTGCTCTCTCATCCCCAGCACTGGCTCACAAAACACGTATGGAAAGTGAAATAATTTATTGTTCAATTATTTCTTTTTCTGTTGGTAGATGTGACGTGTTCCCTTTTGTTTGTTGGGGCTTTTTCTGCCCCAGTAGCATGGGGGAGAAAATAAATGACATATTTCAGTCTTTTATTTTTTAATTTTGACTTCATCCTTCTATTTTTTACCTTTGAAAAAAAAACAAAAAAAAACAGCCCTTTGTGATCTCAACAACCATGTAATGAATACGAATGAATAACCAGGCTATCCACAAAATGTTTTCCTGGGTGTTCCCTTCTGTACCAGCCAATTTTTCCTTCGTTTCAGGAAGGCAGCCAAGATAAGGAAATATTCATCATTTCTGCACTGCATTATTTCAGTGGAAACAAAGGCTCACGCTGTGCGTATTTGTGTATATTGTGCACTGATTGTGGGCGCTGTCATCCTGAATCCAGGATTTCAGAGTGCCTTTGGAGCCTTCCAGCTCTCCAGTCATTCATGGAAAGCCGCCTGGATAAGTGAGGGGAGTTGTGGTTTTAATCCTGGTGTTCCTGCAAAGCCAAATCTTGACGTTTCTGCCCCTTCTGTCCATGACCTCTTCTCGTCCCCCTCTGACACAAAAGTTTTTGTGCCCGCTCCTCGAACCTGACCAAGGAACCGATCCAGAAAAAGAACCTGGGGGAAAAAAAATCGGGATTTATTTTTGTCTCCAGACCAGCTCCTTGTAGGAGTTCACTGCCTGGTCAGGAAAGCTGGAGGGCAGGAAGAGCTCTGGGATTGACCTGAGGGCAGGAGAGAGGGAAGCAGGAGGAGAGGGAGGTTTAACGGGGTTTGACACCAAATCCAAAAGGCCTTGAAAAGCTTCACCCGGACACGGAGTTGTCTGAGGTGACCAGCTGTAGGATCATGGAATTGTTTAGGTTGGAAAAAGCCTCTGAAATCAAAGAGCAACCATTAAACCAAGGCCACCGCTGACCCGTGTCCACCAGAGCCACATCCACACGACCTCTGAGGGATGGGACTCCACCACTGCCCCGGGTATGAGAGCCGGGGCTGGACAACCCTTTCCAAGAAGGAATTTTTCCCAGTATCCAACCTAACTGTGGGCTAGGAGAGACTGTGATAGAGGAGGTTTTTATGGAAGCAATAGGATGTGTCAGGCACCCTCTCCTGGAATATCTCCCCACACTGGGAAAGAAGGGAATAAATCAGGGAATTCTTTTCTACCTCTCTGAGCAAAATTCTCCTGAAGATTCACTGAAGTCATCAAGAGACTTTGCATTTTCACCTGAAATCACATACTGGATTGCCCGTCCCTGAATAATGACATTCCAGGGGTGAGAGGAATCTGAGGAGAGCAGTGGGGAAAGTTTGGCTGAAAATTAATATCTCACAGGGCAGAAAATATGTTAAAAAAAAAAAAAGAGTTTAAAAAAATCAGTAATTATAAAGAGGGAAAAACCAGGCTGTGCTGAAAGGCAGGATGAGGAGTTGGGTATCTTTCCAAAATCCCTCCCTGTCCAGAAAATGGAAATTAAATAATTTTTGAATTCTGAACAAGCAATCAACAATTACCAAGTGTTACTGCAGTTGTAACATCTGTGCACGAAAAATTAATCAGCTCAATTAGTAAAGGGAGGGTCTCTGCAGGTTTTTTGTCTCATTCCCATGAAAAACTCCTCTCCAAATGTCCCATTTGTCCAAAGACAAACTCCAGGGCTCTCCTCACCCAGCAATTCTCAGCCTAAGCCTGATCCAGGCAGCTCTGGAAGCGTTCCCTAAGGGACTGAAGGTTGGGAGATCAGGACGTTGCCAGGGAAGGTCCAGTCGGGAAGGCTGTGGTAATGCAATTAATTCAACTTTTAATGACTGGGCAGGTACACAGCAGCAATCCACGGATCTCCCCAAGGGTCTGGAAGCGTATGTGAGAAAATTCCACATTTTGCTTCCTTCCCTGAGCGCTGGTATAAAGTACCTAAAGGGATTTTTGGCCAAAATAGACTTTTCCAGGCCTGAGATAGCAGAGAGGAAAAGGCGAGGCAGAGAGCAGGAAAACTCCCATGAATGTGTCATCCAAACCCAGATAAAATATCTGTGACACCAGAACTATAATTATTATTAGAACCATAATTAGAATTTTGATCGGGCATCTTCAGCATCCTCCAGCTAATTTTAGCTTTGGTGAGATGGACAGAGGACCCTCAGGAATGTCACTGCCACACTGGGAAGTGGAGCAGGAACATTAAATTATTTATTCACAGCGGGGGAGAAAATTCCTATGGGGTCTATTAGATGGAGTCTACCCCGAATCTTTGTCATATGATCTTATCTTGTTTTTGAGAGATAAAAACATTCAAGGTAATCACAGAATCCCTGAAGGATTTGGGTTGGAAGGGACCTTAAGGGTCCTCTTTCCCAACTTCTTCATCTTCCACTATCCCAGGCTGCTCCAAGCCCCATCCAGCCTGGCCTTGGACACTGCCAGGGATCCAGGGGCAGCCACAGCTTCTCTGGGAAATCCATTCCTGGCTCTCACAGCCAAGAATTCCTTCCCAATATCCCATCTATCCCTCTGTTAGTGGGAAGCCTTTCCCACCTTGTCCTGGAAGAAATGCACCGGATGGACGAGCATGTAAATGAGAGCTGTAAAGGAGAAAATATTTCAGGGGTGGCTTAGACTTTGGTTTTAGGAGTTTGGAGGTTCTCGTGGAAGCGATGTCCACACACGTAGAGCAGAACATTTCTCCAGTGAGATGTCTCAGCCTTACTCAGCCTCAAATTTACCCTTTGGAATATCCTGCCAGGAAAACAGAAGAGCAGCAGCTGGAATTACAATTCCTCGTGTTCTGCTTTGTCCACAAGCACAGCGTCCAGATTAGAAGCCAGCTCCTTGTTAAGGTTCTACCCACGGCTCTTCCTTGGCCTCAAATCCATCCATTATTCCTCCCTTTTCTTGTAGTATGGGAAGGTGATCAAATTCCTTCCCAAGAGCTCAAGGAGATTGGAAACAACCCTAATGGGGGGTGGTTCCCTCAGGGTGGGGAAGGCTGGCGGTGATGTAACATGGACTTTGTAGAGGAGGGAAGGACAACGATGCCACAAGTAAGGAAAAAGGAGAAAATGTTCTTCTTTGCCAGGTGTGAGTTTGGGAAGGAGCACAGCCAGGTCAGGATGTGCAGGGGATGCTGCAAAAGCGTTGCTGGTTATCCTGCTTTGTGCCGAGGTTGGATGCCGGGCTGGATCAAACAGGGATGTTTCTGGTGGCTGAACTGTGGGAACGACTTCAGCCAGAAATTTCTTGAAAACAAGAGATTTCAGTTTGCCAGAGCAACTCCTTCGTGTTTGGAGAAGGATTTTTAATGGGTTTTTAAATTTCGAATTTATTTTCTCTCATACGACACTTTGCTGATTTAACATCGCCCATAGGGTGACATTGATCATTCCCGGCTGGGGAAACCTCCAAATTTCCATTGGCTGAGAAATTCCCTTGATGCAGAGCTGATGCTGCTTCTATGGATTGTGATTTTTTTCCCGAGTGCTTTGATTTTTCCCTCCTGGCACTCAGGAAAACCTTGGCCCTCCCCACACCATTCCTCAGCCCTGGCAAGGACCATGACATCAGGCCTCCAAGCCGGGGGTGTGGCCTAATTTATTCAATTCTTCCCTCTTTCCTCTGCTTGTTCCTGAACATTAATTGTGTGGGGACTGGGGCAGGAGCAGTGCGTGCTCCGGAGGCTGCCAAATCCAACGGATCCGGCCAAGTGAAAAATAAAAAGGTCGGGTTCAAAAGTCTAAGCGAGCGAGCCGCAGGTTTTCCGATGGCTTTGACATCTCAAAGGGTCTGATGGATGTTTCCTTTGTTTGTTCTGTGACCACGCAAAAGTACTATAGAAATTCAGGCAAATCCCATGATCTCCTCCCCTTGGCTGATCCGGAGCGAGCGTAGCTGGGATTATTTATCCTGGTTTATTATTCCTCGGGCCACATCAAAAGCTCGTCCTTCCCTCTGACGAGCGCCCTTGACGCTGTTTCGAGATGTGAAATGCACACAGTTCCTAAACAACTTTCTTCCTTCATCCCCGCAATATACTGTGGGAAAAATAAATTATAGGGAACTTCAATCCTCCACCCAAAATTCCACCAGGGAGCCCTGAAAACAATTTACTCCCTTGCTTCTTAATTTGAAGCCTAACAGAAAATCCGTCCTCCTGGATTCGGAGTGAGTCAGAGCTCGCTGCAGATAAAAGCGGGTGTGGTGGTGGAGGGAGGGAGGGCAGGAAACAGATGTGTCTGTGGGTTTCTGTCTGGGCAACTGGGTGAGCTCAGGGGCCCTTGATGAAGGTCTGGGATTGTTCTTTAATTGGTGTAAATTAAGGCTGAATTTGCTCTGATTTACTCAGCAGAGCATCGACCCCTTTTCGGTCCGTATGGATCAGTTGGAATGCGAATCTCAACGTCTCTGGAGAGCCAAATCCAGCTCTAGCTGGGCCGCCCCTCTCCAAGTGAAAGCTCGCTTTAAATCGCCGCACTCATTTCCTTGATTAAATTAATTAATTTAATTAATTTTGCTTTGTGAAAGAACAGATTTAAGGCGAGAGACTAAAAACCCCCACCTGGGAGTCCAGCGGCAGCTGGGTCTCCTTTGCTGAACTCAAAGCAGCAAAAAAAAAAATAAAAATTGTCAAAATAAAGAGGCACTTTCTTTCCATAAGGCATCAGCACTGGAAAACGATGGGATAATTGGCTTCCTCTAGGAAGGAGAATATAGAGACTCTCAGTTCTGCTTCCCCAGATCTCCAGCTCCCCTTTGGAAAAGGTTTCCGTGCGTGTTCGGTGATTATCCCATCAGCGGGGAGGACACTGGGAAGCACCTGATGAAGAAACACGGGAAGATCCAAACTAAACAGAAGTGGGAGCAGAGGAGCCAGCTCTGCAGAACGTTGGATAACTGCAGCCTTTAATTTTTAAAGGAAAATTTTCCACTTCTTCAGTGAAAGGTCACATCTGGCAAACATTGCGAGAGTGTTAACAATTAGAAAAATGAAATATCTTTGCCTTCAATTTTAGTTGACAAAATAAATACGAGAATTCCATTGATCCTTTTAACAGACCATTGTATTATTCTTTGGGATACAGTGAATTTCCAGCCTATTTCCAATCTGATCCAATTAAAGGGAACGAAGCTTGAATGGCAAAGCACGAGGCCTCTCCCACTTTGGTTCCAAAAAATCCTCTCGTAAATACCTCAAGGAATTGCTTTTATCCTCTGGTGACTCAACAGGATCCCCATAAAAATCGAGAGCCACGTTTTAGATGGGATGTTTTACATGGATGGACACCAGCGCTGGGACCTGTAACAGGGAATTTTTGTAAGGAATTTTTTCCCCATCCCGAGCTGTATTACCCCATAACGCCTTGGAAATGGGGCAGGAGGAGTTGGGAATTACTTCCTACACCCTGGAATTGAGGTATTGTCTTGACCATCATCGTAGGTGGTCCAAGAAGTCCCTTTTTGATGTTGACTCAGGAGAAATAAGATCCAATTTCCTTGGTTGTTCTTGTCCGTGCTCCATCATTCCGGCAGAATTTTTCCAGAGCATCCCGAGTCTTCCCCGAGTGTAAGGAATTGCTCTGATGCTTTGCTGAAAGGAGTTGTGAGGGTGGTCTCTGTCACTGGGCTCCTTGGAGGAGGAAGAGAATTCCACCAAAACCTGAATGTAGTCATTATTTTCCCTCTTCCATCCCAGATTTCCCAGCGTCCCGGCAGTGGAGATGTGGCGGCACGGGACCAATTCTGGAGAATCCCAGCACAGTTTGGGCTGGAAGGGAATTTAAAGATCATCGTGTTCCACAGGTAGGGACATCTTCCACTGTCCCAGGGTGCTCCAAGCCCGATCCAACCTGACCTTGGACACTTCCAGGGATCCAGGGGCAGCCACAGCTTCTCTGGGCACCCTGTGCCACGGCCTGCCCACTCTCCCAGCCAGGAATTCCTTCCCAAAATTCCATCGAAACATTCCCTCTTTCAGTTTAAAGCCATTCCCACTCATCCTGCCGCTCCNCTTCCCAAAATTTCATCAAAACATTCCCTCCTTTAGTTTAAAGCCATTCCCACTCATCCTGCCACTCCATCCCTTGTCCACAGCCTCTCTCCAGCTTCCCTGTTGACTCCTTCAGGTCCTGGAATATCACAATGAGGTCACCCCAAAGTTCCTTTTCTCCAGGCTGGAAAAATTTTCCTGGAGGGACACACAGAGTTTAAGACCCACTTCAAAAAATCCATTTCTGTTTTATGAGCAGAGTTGATTTCTGATGGAAAAAAATCCATATTTGGTTGCACGTCCTCCATTCTGGAATACTTTCCAGAATCTTTTTAAAATACACTGGTTTTCCATCAACTTTCTCATTTGTAGCTCTTGAACATAAGGAATTAGAATATCAAGAATCAGATTTGATGCATATAAAATTTTCAGAACTTATAGAAAATGTAAATATTTTTAGAAGACATCGAAAATTTTCCATGAACATGTCATACCGAGTTTCTTTTTATTCTCACAGGTTTTTCATTGATAAATAAACACTGAGGGGCTGAGGAAACTTTGGATTCTTCAAAATATCTTTTGGGAAATAATTATCTTGATTTCACTCAACGAGAGCCAATGTTGCTTATTTTTATGGATTTTTTTTCTTTATTTGGCATTGGTTTACTTATTTAGGAATATCCAGAAATACCAAAAATAAAAAGAACTGAAAGAACTTTTTTGTTTGGATTCGTAATGGGGAAAGATTTGTCTGCTGAAAAAAAGTAAATAAATGAATAAATAAATAAATCTGCAAAACACTTTACTCTTTGAAACATTCCCTGAACTTTTTCTGGAGTAACAGCAGGAGGAATAAAAGGAAAATGAGTTTAAAAAAAGTCGTTTCAATCACGACGTGGAAGTTCAGTTTCTTGTAGTATCTGCCCAGCTGAACCCGTCCATGGTCTGCAGGTACAGCGTCAATCCCACAACCCTTTCCCCCCTCCAACCTTCCATTTCCATCTGGAATCTCTCCCAGGACATTTTAACTCTTTTCCCTGATCCCGGAGCAACGCTTTGATTGCTTACAGCTGACCGAAGCTGAAGACAAGACATGGAAAAGCATCAGAGGGAACTGAAGTTGAAGAGCAAAACCTGGAATGCTGCAACACACCAGGATTATCCCTGAGGGTTTGGGAACTTTTCCATGCCTGAAGGAGCAGCAGGATGAACTCCGAATCCTGGAGGAAGTCCATGGGCCTCCAATCTGGATGGCTTTCCATAGCTTTGCCCAGAGAAATTTTGGATGTGCCATCCCTGGAAGTGTCCCGGGCCAGGCTGGATGGGGCTTGGAGCACCCTGGGATAGTGGGAGGTGTCCCCGCCCATGGCAGCGGGTGGAACCAGATGATCCTCAAGGTCCCTTCCAACCCAACCCATTCTGGAATTCTGGGATTCACACAAGCTAAGAAAGCAGGATCCCCCCCAAAAGGGAAATGGACAGGTCCCGTTCACCTTTGGCCAACCGAGAACAAAAGCCTGGTTCCCACGTTTGGGACGATCTCCATTCCCACACACGTTCCCAACCACATCCCAGACTGTCCGTGCTCCACCCGGTTCCTTGGCACCTTCAGAGCAGCCCAACCTCAGCCTCGCCCACCCTCCTGCGCATCCCCTGATCCTCTTCTCCTCTGCCAACCTCTCCTTGGCACTCCCACCCGGTCAGAATCCCATTGTATTCCTGAAAACTCCCCCTTGCCCGGTTTCCAGCCCACCAGTGTATGCCAAGTTTGGCCCCTTTTTCCTCCTGCGACCAGCAGCCACGTTTTCGTGGAGTCTCCCCATCTTCAAAGATCATTCCATTTGCATACGGCCTCTCCCTATTTTCAGGGATCGTTCCCAAACTGTATCACTAGAGAAGAAATATTTCCACTATTTTATTGGGAAGAGCTAAAAAGTCAAGTTCTCTGATTTATCTTCCTGTTGCGTGACAGAATTCCCGTTCCTTTGCTTATCTTACCGACAGAGAATCATGGAATCTTAAAATGCTTTGGATTGGGAGAAACCTGAAGGATCTCCTCATTCCAACCCCCTGCCATGGACAGGGACAACTTCCGCTGGACCAGGTTATGTTATGTCGGAATAAAGGATTTTTAAGCAAAAAATTAGAGTTAATTCAATAGAGGAAAGTCAGCATATTCCTATTTAGAATAAAAGGGGAAAAAAAACATTTTGTTTTTCCATCTGATGAGAATAAGACATGAAAATATATCCTTCTCTGAAGGAATCTCAAAAATCCCGAAACGTCCTTAATGAACAGAAAATCCTTATTTGGTTTGAGACAAAGGTGATGTTGCTCTAATTCTAAAGGAATATTTTAAACTGAAAATATATTTTTAAAACATATTTTCAGAGCTGGAAATAGAAAACCTTCCATTAACAATGCCGGAATGAGACATTTATAAAACTAAACTCTTGTATTTATTGAAACAAAAGTCACTGGGATTTAATTACATTATTTTAATTGTATAAAAACTTTGGTCTGGTAATTATATTTCCATATTTTCCAGGCGGGAAGCTGAGATTTCCTACGGAAAGTCTAAGGAGTAGAACTGTCTTAACTCTGCGTCTGAACAGCATCTGGCACAGTGAGAAACTGCTTTATTATCAACAGTTTGGGGCAAAAATATCCAAGGAAAAAGCATGGTTATAGGATTTGACTTCACATTTACCCACAAATAAAAATGTTGAGTGGAAAATAAGTCGGGAAATCTCCCTCATGCCTCACTTTGGGAATGCTCTGTTGGGCCAGTGTCAGGCCTCGGCACTGAGCACGAGGATCCTGAGATCAGCTGGGATCACAAATGGGGAGATCCAGGTTTGTCCCAGAACTTCAGGACATGAAGCCAAGCTTAATCTGGCCAATGTGGCTTTTTTTGGGAAACAGTTTAGGAATCACAGTTGGAATTCCTCTGCCAAGTCTTTTGTTTTTTTTGCTGATAAGGGTTGGGACGCAGCAGTTGTCTTCCAGGCCTTACGAGATCCTTCCATCCTTGTGGGAGCACTGAACCTCGCTACTGAATCCACGGAGACATCTGGAGCATGCCCAAATGTTGGGAATGGCAAAATTTTGCAGTATGACAAGAGAGGGAATCTGTTTGTCCTTTCAGACTGGCATTAAAAATCAAAATCCATGGAAATCCAAAGAGGGGATGGGGAGATCACAGGATTGTGGAATCATGGAATGGGTTGAGTTCGAAGGGACCTTCGAGCTCATCCCAGTTCCACCCATTCCATGGGCAGGGACACCTCCCACTATCCCAGGGTGCTCCAAACCCCATCCAACCTAACCTTGGACACTTCCAGGGATCCAGGGGCAGCCACAGATTCTCTGGGCACCCTGTGTCGGGGCCTCCCCACCGTCCCAGCCGGAAATTCCTTCCCAAAATCCCATCTGAACCTCATCTCTGTCAGAGGGAAGATGCTCCAGTTCAGCCCCGTTCTGGGAAACAAGGATTTGGGAGCAGTCAGTGTCCGTCTGTCAGGGTCTGGAGATGCTGGCTGAGAATTGTGCTCGTGGGACTGTCCAGGAGAAGGAATCGGTGAAAAGAGCAGATAACAACTTCCCTCTAACACAAGGAATTTAATCCAACTCCCGATCACTGGTTGTCCAACACAGCTTAAAGAATTCAACCCCCCAAAAAAACCTGCAAGGAAAAAAGATGGAAAACAAGGCAGGCCTTTTAACTTTGGGGGGTTTTGTTTGGTTTTGGGGTTTTTTTGGTGTTTTGGGGGGTGTTTTGTTTTGTTTTGTTTTGTTTTTTTGAGTTATCTACTCAGACTTCCATAAAATCCAAGCACTGACTTGGCCATACAGAACCGGGGAAAGCCTCAGGACCCGCTCTGGAGACACTTTTCCAGCAAATTTTCCAGCACAAAGGGAAATCTGGAGCTCTTCAGCGGATTTCAGGAGCACTGTGGCTTAGTGGGTACAACGGGACTTGGTCAAAGGCTGCGCTTGATGATCTTGGAGGTCTTTTCCAACCCTTTTTGATTTTTTAATTATCTCATCAGTGAATGATCTAAATCCTTGATCATCAAAACTCCGAGAGAAAGAATTGATTGGAAACCTTGAGGACTCAGTTTCCTGACTGACTTTTTGGTGATAAACTCAGAATTATCAGTCGTATGAAGTTTAAATCTTTTGTATTAATTGTATCAAGCTTGCTCCCTGAACACCTCCACAGGCTCTGAAATCTTAAATCCTCCCCAGATATCCGAGTTCCCATTTGGACAACCTCTGCCTCCAAAGAACGGGAGGAAAATTATTTTCCTTCCTTCACCGTCCCTTCTAACATTAAAAACCTGTTTGCATCTCTTGGTAAGAAAATTATATAACATTTTAAAGGTCACAGTTTGTCGGTGGACGCCTTTTGTATAAAATATGACTTTGTGTTGGCAGCTCTAGCCCAAAAAACGTTGTTTTCCTGTAACTCCACTAAGGAGCAGGAAGGACATTAGGGCTGGATCCTGCTTTGGATTTAAAACTCATAATCCCCATCCCACTTTTTGTAAAACTTGTGACTCGTTTCACTCAGCTGATGGACAAATTCACCTTTTTAAGTGCTCTACAATTCCTTTTTCTTCCAGGACACAAACCCTGATGATTTATTTTCAACTCAAAAAATGGGAGGTCAAGACTTTCCCATCGTAAGGAGGATTTTGCTGTTCAAACACCGCAACTGAAGAACCTCAGATTATTCCAGAGCCAAATAATTCTGTTTTCCTTGGGGTTTTATACTCCTTGTTCCTGAATTTATCCACATCTGGCGATGGGCTTTGAAGCATTTCGCACGGAGCTTTACCGGGAAGAGTTTGAGATTAAAAAGGGGGAATAATTAAAGATATTTGTCCGTGAATATGGGAAGTGATGAACCGGAGTGAAATCCCAACAGGAACAACAATGTCCTGGAACAAAGGAGCGTCAGATGAGGGTCTGGAAAGGTTCTGAGCAGTCAAGGGACAAAGTCCAAGCTGAGCCATCCCAAGTATTACATAGGAAAAACACCAGTTGCATTCGAATAGTTTATTGATAACATTTCAGATTATCGGTTATTAAAAGTGGTTCTGGTAACAGGGGCAGGGATTTGTAAAATCCAGGACTTTTGCAAGCAAATCCAATTTTAGAAGGCGCAGCGAACACACATAAACAGGAATTTACGAGCAGGATTACGGCCTTCCAGAAAGCCGAGAATTTACTTAGATTTCCCTCTAATTTAAAAGTCCCAGCCACCACTCCTCACCAATTCCAAATGCGGAATTTTTGATGTTGGCAGGCAGTTTTTGGTGAGGTCAGAGCGGGGTCAGTACCACAGGGCTGTTGAAGGCTGTGCCCACTTGGGTTTTGATATCTCCAAGAATGGAGACTCCACAGCCTCTCTGGACACTCTGGTCCAGTATCCACCCACCTTCCCAGGAAAAAAATCAATAAATTCCATGTCCAGATGGAATTTTGTGTCTCAGTTTACGCCTCTTGTCCTCTCGCTGTTCACAGCGGGATAAAATCTGACTCCGTGCTCTTTATTCCTTTTTCTAGAATTAATTTATCCCATTGATAAGAACCCCCTGAACTTTCCCTTCTCCAGGCTGAATTCCCAGTTTTTCCAGCCTCTTGTCATGTGACAGATTCTCCCTGAATCATTTTGGCTCTTTGCTGGGCTTGCTCCAGCATTTCCATGTCTTTCCCAATCTGGGAAGCCCAGACCCGAGCATGGATCTCCAGATGTGTCCTCGCCAGTGCCATTACCAAATTTTGGGAACTACATTGGAATTAAAGGACAAAATATTGGATCTTTTCAAAGAAAGCTGCTAAATCTCTCCAAAGAAACGGAGGAAAATGGGATGAGGAAGGCAGAACACGGTCACCTGCACCAAATTCCTGCTGCGGGAAAGAAACCACCCTAGAGCCACCTGTGGTTTTTCCAAACCTCTCCAGTGAAGGAATTCCCACAGCCTTCCCAGGCAACTACAGCACTCTACTGTCCCTACTGTTCTCGTGATGTTTTATTGGAATCTTCCCTCCTGGAAAAGCTGGGATAACACAGGCACCGCCTGCCAGTTCGGTTTCATCCCGGGAAAAGCTGAGCGAGATTTTCAGGAAGATTTCAGGCCCTAAAGTGAGGAATTTGTTGTGTATCTCACGCTGCATGCCCTGTCAGAACACTTCTGTGGGGTCAAAAATAGATTTGGGAATTCCTCCCCAAAGATGTGTTCCACAGTTTCATGGAATGGTTTGGAGTGGAAGGGATCATTCCAACCTCCTCCCATGGGCAGGGACACCTCCCACTGTCCCAGGGTGCTCCAAGCCCCAGTGTCCAGACTGGCCTTGGGCACTTCCAGGGATCCAGGGGCAGCCACAGCTGCTCTGGGAATTCCAGCCCAGCCCCTCCCCACCCTCCCAGCCAGGAATTCCTTCCCAGTATCCCGTCCATCCCTGCCCTCTGGCAGTGGGAAGCCATTCCCTGTGTCCTGTCCCTCCAGGCCTTGTCCTCAGTCCCTCTCCAGCCCTTCCTTTAGGCAACCTGTACTGTGTCCTCTCTGGGAAATTTTGATGTGAATGCTGAAAGACAATTAATCCTCATTTGTTTTTCACGAGACATCAGACTGGATTAACCAGATTGAATAATTTAATAATATAACAGCATAATATCATATATATTCATTAAATCTATCCGTGTGATTTAAGGTGCCAATCAGCCGTCTTGGATTGGGTACCCCCAGCCATTTGAAATTTCCTGAAGATGTCTGGGATGAGCAGAGACAATCCAGGAGCACCTTCAGGCAGCCTGGATGCCTCTGGGACCGAGACAAGGCTTGGGAACACATCCCCATGGAAATCAAGCGTCCGTGTTCATCACTGGATCGTGTCAGACAGTGCCCACACACTCACGGTCCTCACCAATTAATGGGATTAACTTCAGTCAAATAACCCGTCAGATCTCATCCCACGTATGTATTTGGGGAAATTTGGGATTTTTCCATAGGCAGGAGAGGGCACGTCAATATTTTATGACACAGAACTTTCCCATGTTCCTGCTTGTTTGCTGTCTTGGGAGACGCAGGACCTGGGATTTCAGGGCTCTGCCAGTGCTGGTGTCTCCTGGATTTAAAAAAATCTTAATTCTGGGAGGGGATCCCATAAAACAGGCAGAAAACCCTCCAGAGGGACTTTTCACTGCCCAACAGCAACATCCATCTCTCCTCGACTGTACCTCCACATGGAAAAGTTGTGTTTAATTGGATTCAGGAGGACTGGCTGGAGGAAGTTCAGATGGGATTCATCCCAGTTAATTATACTCTCCCTGCCTTTTTGGGAAGCTTAAAAGGTCAGTTAAATATCAAAGCAGATTGTTCTAGGGCTGTTCCCTCTGTCATTTCCAGTTTTAATTCCTCCATTTGAACGGGATTCAGGAGATTTGTACAAATCCACGGGACAGTGAGACAACAAGAGAATTCCAAGATGAATATAATGTGTCCAAAAAAATGTACATAACGAGTAGATGATTTTTTAAAGGGCTATTTAGGAAAATAAGAGGGGTTTTATCCCCATTTTTTAGGTGAGGGAGAGAGGTAAGAAGCTGATTTTAGGATTTTCCAGAGTTGTAGGAGAGCCCATAGCCCGGCGAGAAGATCCATCAAAACCTCTGGAGGACGTGGCACCTTCATTTCCCTGCTCCACGTGGTCGAGTTCTGCTTTTTTTTAATGGAAAATAAATGTTTCCAGCACGCAGCTGATTTCAGCTGCACCGAGGGCTTCAGGCTGAGCAGACCCTGCTGCAAAAAAGAGGCTCCCCGAGGGCTGTGGGTTTAACCATCGTGACTTTCCCTGCCTCTCTCATCTTTCCTCACCAGCCCTGATCCGTGCTGCTGCATCTGCAGATAAGAGGCAGCAGGATCACTGGGACTGAAGGACGGTCCGAGGGCGGAATTCTTCCCTTTGAAAGTCTGGGAAGTGGTTCCCCCGGGTGTGTCATTAAGCTGGAGGCAAAAGCAGATGCAAGCTCGGATTATCTGCTGGTGACAGCCTAAATAAAACACAGAAACTGGCGGGGCAGGGGGGACAGGCGGCGACGGCTGCGCCGCTGACTCTGAACGAGGGATGGCTGGGCAAAAACAGGGATTTTCCCGTGAAAAGGGGAGGTTTTTTTCCTCGGAGTTTCACTTCTGTGCGTAGGGAATGAGTGTGAGGGCTGCGGCCTCCGTCCCTCCCGCAAACCGGGATGGCGACAGCACAAGGAGGAAATATCGGGTTTGTGCCCTCCTTCTGCCCGAATGTTTTCCCCTCTGCTGGACCGGAGCTTTATTTTAGTGCTTGGCACCTGGGAGGAAGTGCTGTCTCCGGCGTTTTTTCAGGAATGAATATTCCTCTGAAGCCTCCCTTCCAATCCCTAACCATTTAAATCCTGCTTGCAATGGAATCGCGGAATGGTTTGGGTTGGGAAAGGACCTTAAAGATGATCTGGTTTCGCCTTGCTCACATGGGCAAGGACACCTCCCACTATCCCAGGCTGCTCCAAGCCCCATCCAGCCTGGCCTTGGGCACTGCCAGGGATCCAGGGGCAGCCACAGCTTCTCTGGGAATTCCATCCCACTCCCTCCCCACCCTCACAGCCAGGAATTCCTCCCCAAGATCCCATCCAACCCTGCCCTCCTTCATCTGAAGGCCATGCCCCTGTCCTATCACTCCAGGCCTTTATCCAAATTCTCTTTCCATCCTTCTAGGAAGCCCAGTTTTTTATGGGAAGCAGAACCATGGCTGTCACAGCGTCTCAGCACTCAGTCACCAGGACAAAACCTGGAGAGTAAAACCAACCAATAAACCAAGCAAAATTCCTGGAAGTTTTTGCTCCCTGAGGAGCAAACCTGAGGAAACATCCGTGGCAGAATGTCCTTGCCCTCTCCATGGGTGCTAGTGGCTAATCCAGGCAGCTGGAGTTGCAGGTTTGGTTAGTTGGGAATTTTGCAGGATGTCTGATTTCTAGGAATAGGCATTGTGGATAAGGCTTGTTTGTTTTGGCTCCGTTTCCATGGGGATAAACAGAAGTGGAGTGATTAATTTCCATTCTGTTGCCATGGTTATTAATAATAATGAGGTGATTATTACCGCGCTGTAAACCTGACAGCAATTCCAACGCTGCCATAAAAAAAATGAGAGAGGGAGAGAGAGGGGAGGGGGAAAAAGGCAACAATGAAAGAGCTGGAGCTGATCCTGAGCCCAGGAAAATCAGCACTCACACGTTGCCTTCGATGAGAGGCAATGAAATAAAAGATGTGTTCTTGGAGAGCCTGGACTTGCAGACAGAGCAATATTAATAAAACGAGTGATAGATGAGAAGCCCGCACTGGCTTCAGCAGATTTGCACCCGCTGAGATTTGATGAGGCCGGAGATCTGCCAGCACAAAAGTCCCACCTGGTTCACACATCCAATGGAAAATCGGGATGTGCTCAGTATTCCCCGGGCCAGGCTCTATCTTATTATTTTCCCTATAAAAAGTGGTGGTGCCGGGTGGGGGTGGTGAGTAGAGGCGAGTAAAAATGTAATTAAAACAAACAAGCGGCAGCTCTTCCCCCGGGGTGAGTAATCAGCAACTCCCACATTCCTGGTACCTGCTCAGCTGGCTCTATCTCCCTGCTCCGAGTGATTTGTGTCCCTCCCAGTGGAGACATTGCCATGGTGTTGGAACAACAAGGAACGCTCCGTCCATCAGATTGTCCCCGCGGGTGAGATCACATTCGGCGAGGATTATTCGGCGCTCGGAGCTGCGAGGGTTTGCAGACTTCCGTCCTTCCCAGTCCCGGGGAAGGTGCGGAAAGCTCAGGATTGGCGCATCCCAGCCACCGGGCAGAGTTGTTGTTGTTGTTGATGTTTTAAGGCTGACCAGGACTCCGCAGCAGCCTTTTCACACAAGCCTTGGAACGACAGAAACAGGATGAGAAAGTGACTTCCTGGCCTTCTTCTCCCCAGAGCCACAGCCGGGGCTGTGAGACTCTGAGTTTTCCATGTTGCCTTTCCCAAACCAGGAGAAATTATTTGGTTCTTCCTTGCCCTGTCTCTCATTTTTGTTTGGGAGCACAGGACCGCCCTCCCCATCCCATCATTTGCCATCCTTTATCAGGATGCCACCTTTGGCAAAACAAAATCCACAGCCCGGCTGCTTCCCAGGTTTCCATGTCTGCTGAGGTGGTTTCGAAGGGAGCAGGACAGTGGGGCAGCACTGGCTCTCAAACACTGCCCCAGAGCCAGGAGGGAAAAATAAAAGCCTTGGCTGTGGAGAGCTTTCGAAGCACAATGGGGCTGTCAAGGGTTTTCTCCTTCAAACAGGAATCTCTGTTCCCAGAGAATCCCAGGTTGGGTTGGGATTTTGGGAGTGACAGGGGAGATGTGCGCCGATGCCTCCCCAGGCAGTTCCGCGGGGCGAGGGGATGGGTGTGAACGGCTTTGAGATGGGGCTCAGTGTCTGTCCCCACTTCCAGCCGCGGGTTTGTTCCAGAGCCCGGACAGCCTGGAACAGCCGAATGGGGCCGTGCGAGGCTGAGGTTCTGAATTTGGGGGAAAGGACGGGTTCAAGGGGGAATCTGTGGCAGGTGGTTCGGGAAGGCTGCGCCCTCCTGGTACCTCAGCCANCGCCCTCCTGGTACCTCAGCCATGGGAA
>VYZQ01000321.1:7416-30074 GCA_013400655.1 Mystacornis crossleyi
AGCATTCTCACAAATCACTACTTGTATTCAGCAAAAAATAAGAACTAAAATTTCCATATTTTCCCTGATATTTTAACGAGTATTTTTCATACTTTATTGAAAAACGTGTGTTTAAAATAAGTAATTTTTCGAAAAAAACACACGAATACCTATTTAACTTTAAAGAAACAGCATAATTTAGGACAATTACATCTACTTTTTCTCTTCAGTTCACCTTTAAGTAACTTTATGGAATAAATCAATTTAAAATTACTTCATTTGTTCTATAGGATTTTCATAGGATTCACTCAGCTTTCTCCACCAATGGTCAGCCATCTTATTTCAAGACACGATTCACTACTAATTGAATGAATGAGATGCTCTGGTACCACCTTACCTTG
Organism: Mystacornis crossleyi; assembly: GCA_013400655.1. Lineage (NCBI taxonomy): Eukaryota > Metazoa > Chordata > Aves > Passeriformes > Timaliidae > Mystacornis > Mystacornis crossleyi. The sequence goes on from VYZQ01000321.1 coordinate 7,797, forward strand.
AAAAGAGACTCCATCAAGCAAGAGAAATTTTAAAAATACACTAGATAGATTTGCAAGAAAAAACTGACTGAAATAAAATGTTCACATGTTTTAGTAGTTTTCTCTTCATCATTCATTAAACAAACACTTAACCAAGGCCACTTTCCTGATTTTTTAGCACATTACCTAAAGTAGAGAAGCATAGAAAACCTTCATGTAGCAAAATTCAGCAGAAGTCACAGTGCTACTCTCACTGAGGCAGATTATTAATCTGAGTTTAACAAAGTCTTATATTTTTATAATACACTTCCTAACAATACATTATATGCAACTATACACAACTCAACAACTATTTACAGCTCAACAATTTTAAAGATCTGCCCTGTCAGTCCATTGTAATGTACAAAATCTCCAGCCCAGCTGGCTTTATATTCAGGTCATAGACTCTGCTTCACAGCATCAAAGGAAAATATGGCACAGAGGACATCCCAACTTTTTTTATCGGCAGCAAATCTTCCTTATCTTGAAAGCAAATTTAAATTATTTTAATGAGAGCAATGAGCACAGTGTAGAATAAACACAGAAAATGAAGTATCTGGTATTTTTCATTAATATCCCATGCATGTATGTATTATAGTGATAAATACATATTTTTGTTTTTCTAAAGCTGATTAACTGTATTTAACAGTGCTGTATTCATTTTCTGAGCATTCATATTTTATGAGCTGGGAAAGTTAGTGTATATTGTGATTTCCATTTTTCAAATGCTGCATCACTTCTGGGTACAGGAGAGGGCATTATGATAATAAACGAGTAAAACTTCAGCGTGTGCATGCCGTGCTCTCCATTAAAGCTAAACAGCAGTTTGTGATACAACTGATTTGTAGTCACTGCTGTAAACAGCAACACATTTAAACAGAGTAAGTTCACTGATCAGTACATTTATGAAACTAACGCAAAAGGAAAGTCCACCAGGGTACAGAAAAAAAAGAATCAGGAAGGTACAAAAGAGAAAATGTAAGGAGAAGGAGAATGGAAGTTCAAGAGAGAAAACAAAGATACTCCTAGCTTTGCACAGTTGCACCAAATTTCTTATACCTACTCAGCTTTGTAACTACTGTTGGGAGATTTATCTAGTTTTTGGATGATTTGGAGCCAAGCAGGAAAAGGACAGGCTCACTTCATATGTCAGGCTAGTCACACACACTGGATCCCAATTTCAGGCTCTGTACATTATATTAGAAATAACAGAAATGATACCAAAATATCCACTGACTTCCATGTGTTTTAGTCAGAAATCACGAGTAAGACAAAAGTAACTCCTATAAAGCCCAACACTGCAATTCTCAAAATTTACAGTCAACTAACACTCTGAAAACACCCAAAGTCTTTGTAGGCATAAACTTTAAATACTCTTGGCTTGCACTGAGATATTCAAGTCTTTACAGCACCGAAGAACTTTATGCCATGTCACAGAGCACTGGCAAGACGGCTGCAAGTGCACGAGGGAGGCCGGGCTTAGGCAGGCAGCCACCAGCACTGCCCTCCGGAAGTGCATCAGCTGGCTCTACTCTGTGCTCCTTGCATTGCTTAAAACCTTGTCCTGCCGGTGACCAAGGTCATTATTTCAATGAGGAAACAACTTACACTCCTAGAAATTAACAGCAAAGTTGGAGACGGCTACTAATAGAAGTATTAACACCCTTAATGGAAAATAAACTGATTTTTCTCTCACTTTCATCTCCTCTATAAACTGCTTGGTCTAATTAATTTTGTCTGGTTCTTCTCTGTTACTTTGTGTTTCACTATTAAATAGTGAGGACCCTAAATTGTCTCAGTTAATTCTGCTGGGAACTTAAATACTGTCCCATTTTATGTTCCTCCATTACCAGGTTATTTTTTATATTTCATTTTTTATTTTCTATTTGAATGTGAAATACAAAATTACCAAGAGATGTAAAAGAATAACCGTAGAGTAATACTATCTTAAAATAGAGTTTACTTGCTAAAGTAGGCATGGAGTAGTACATAATTAACTTAGCAAAAAAAAAAAAATCACATTAACTCATATAAGAATTACAGGATGACTGATGCAATAAAGATAACTGCAGTAAGTAAATTGTACGAGTATGATCCAGAAAGATCTGGATCCACACTAAATGGAAATACCTCATGGCGATTTATTTAACTACTAAAAGAAGAAAAGTCAGCAGTGGTAAACAGAAAAGTTCATTTGTCATCTGAATGTAACAGTTTGCAAGCAACTCTGAGATTATTTCCACTGTTGTTAAGAACTGAGCATACAAGAACAACACCTGCACACTCATACACAGGATTTGTTTTTCTCTCTTTCTTTTGTGCTGCTCACGCTTGTTTCCCAGATAATTGTTGGCTGTCGAGTCTGAAGCAATACCAATAGGTACCCTGGGCCACAGGACAGAGTGTTTTTCAGCCGAATCATGCTTGAAATGAGGATAAACCGATGCTGATAGGAACAGGAAATGGGATCATGAGACAATTTTAAATTACAATGAAAATATCTTTATTAGAAACTGTCATCCAGAGTATGACTATCTCTGCGCTTCTCCACGTGCCAATATCCTACAGCTCCTGCAAAAGAAGAAAAAAGGCAGTGAATGAAACAATAACTTAGTCCTCTACGCAACGCATTGCCAATTTTCCCACACTGCTTACCCTTCTCCTCCGCTTCCAGCAATTACTGGCAGGACACTATCTCAGCTCACTCTAGGCAGGACACAGAAGGACAGAGAAAGATTTAGTTCACTGTCAAAACCATTGATTTTTCTATACGACTGTAGTATACATTACAGGTGCACCACTGCCACGGAACATTTATTGAGATACTCACGTTCTGCCTTCCAAATCCTTGCATCAGTTACAGAATGAGATTTGACATCTACGTAGCACCTCCGAGCAGGGAAAGGGCAAAGCAGCACTGATTCACTGTGGCTGCATAACCGTGGCACAGATTGGGTGTTTGGAGCCTCTCCTCCTGTGTCAAGATAACCTCAATACACAGTGAACATCCTTCTACGAATAATAAATACCCCCACCCCTAACAACAGATCCCAAGTTCTCATGGACATGTCCAGATGGTACCCACTGCTTTGAAGCCTCCTCCCAACTGGAAATACCAAGTGTCGCTGGCAGATCTTGTGGCAGCTGTCTGTAGCACCACCTTTGACATGTGGATCTCACCTTTGCCCGGCTAGGCTTGTTTCAGTAGTGTACAAGTTACTGTCTACATATTTTTGCATCTGGTTAAACTGCAACTGAGCCCAAACAAAGGCCAAATCTCAACACTGCAAGTCATCTAATTGCATTAGCATACCCTTGTGGTGTCAGTTTTAACAACTCCTCAGGCTCAGCACAGCATTTACCTAAATACCATATTCAAAATGCAGGTTATGAGACCAACTGGGTATAAGGTCACATTTAAATTCACAGCTGTCTGCTCAGTGTTGAAGCCATCCAATTACCTGTATTTCATGATGAAAAGTGTTTAACTCTGAGGCACAGCAGCTGTGCAGGAACCTAGGGCACATGCCTAACTCCAAACTAGAACGTACAAATAATATGTCTGCATAGAGACAGGACACAGCAAAGCCCCTCTGTGAGCAGATGAGATGCTGTGTCCTCAGCTGAAACCCAACCTGGAAGCACACGCCCCTTCTCCCTGAGGTGCCAACATTTTTGAAGCTGGCGTGATGAAGAAGAGGCTTGTACCTGGCACTAGGAGAGACACGGACACTTAGCTGGAGGCTTATACACAATATCCGTTTTTGAGGTTTCACGAATTCTTTTCTAACCCACAGATAACACTTGGACTTTATTAGTGCCCCCCAGTCAGCACATAGTGGAGCTCGGTACACATTCACCTTGGGAGTGACAGAACAACAGCCATAGGTATCATTATGGGTGATGCACAATCCCTTTTACAGACTGATACAGAGCCCACTTAATGCAGCTTTCTCCTCCTCCCAAACCAAACCACAGCAAAACAGAGCGACCCAGACCAACTCTGGCTTTCTAAACTTGTCAGTACACCTCGTTACCAGTTTTTGTTTTTTAAATTTTTCTAAGTTTCATCACAGATGATCAGGAGGTTCAGTCAGAAACCAAACACTGAGGTAGGTCACCAGAGTAAGTTACATATAATAAAATTGTTCTATCCATCCAGTTCACAGATTTACTACTTTGATAAAGCGTCACTGGCAATTAATGACACACATAAGTTAACCACAGAGCAAATCTTAGTCTTACCTTTTAAAAATAATGCAAGGTAATCCAACTCAGTTCAATGTCAATACATAAACTGCAGATAAACAGGAGAAGTGGCATACCTAGAAAAGTAAAGATGGTAGCACCAAACCAAGAGGGTAGATAGATTACAAAACATTTAGGTAAGAATCTTTCCCTCTCAGCTAAACTGGAACCATATGCCGTAAACTGAGCCAAGGTGTGAGGCAACTTATGCACCAGATGCACACTGACTTTCATTTAGGAGGTCTGTTTTCCTGAACAGGTACAACCACTGGCAGAGCTTCCTGCAGCCCCTGAGGAACCTCTGCTCCACCCGTTACTCGCACAGCACTCAGGCATCAGCTGTTTCTGTAAAACTCTCTCTTCTGGTGCTCGTGTCTCTTTTCTCTAGAGATGATAAATGATTCTTCTTCCAGCTAAGTGAAACCCATGGAAAGTGCTGAGGATCTAAATCCATTTCATGCCTCGGGATGCTATTTTGCAACACACTTAAAAAGGACAGGTATTTCATAAGGCAAACAGAAGGGTGAGGCCCCAAGAGCAAAGCCTTTAGTGAATTTGGGAGAGGTCCCAAGAGCAAAGTCTTTACTGAGTTTGAAAAGATAAAAACCAGAAGGAGGTAATGAAAATTTGAGGCAGGATGCAGAACAAAGGGATTCAAGGAGTGATGACGACGGCACTAAACATTCCAAGCATCAATGCCTACCAGAATAGCCCTTCTTAGTTCTTCAGGAATTTACCAACAGAGTACAGATGAAATCTTTTAAATGCTTATGATTAATAACAATATAATTATTAAACAGATATGCTTTCATTGTTCTAGGGGATGATTAAGATCAGAATCTCTAATAAGATTATGTGCAAACAGGAGCATAGAAACAGTCAGTGTGCCATATTATCAGAACAAGATCTACCTGCTTTATACTATTAAAAAGGAATATAGGAAAAACTGAACTTTATTTCTTTATTTTTTAAACATATATTCTTTAGAACACATACAGTTTCGCTCATGTAACTGAACATTCATCCGTTCTTCCAGCAAGGACTGGAGCATTACAGGGTTTTATAACAGATAAGAGCTTCTGAATGGTAACTAAGGCAAGGACCCTCCATGCACACACTGGTTATTTATTATAATTTTCTGGATGCTTCTACAAGACATGGAGTTTCAGAGGAAGGAGTCCAGGTTCCCAGTGTTTGAGCTGTGCAAAGACTCCTGAACTTTGCCTTTTTACTTCTTGCAAACAGGAAAAATACTAAGTTGTTGTACTATTGCTTATCCTGCCCACCAGCAAAACCAGCTTTTGCAGTTTGTAAAAATCAAAATGCATCAGTCACAGTGCATGACACAAGGTCACAGAGTCAATCTGGTTAACTGGATCAGGTACTCACAGAGTCTTAGGCATGCAACCATCTTAGCACAATGAGGAGGCAGTGAGAATAGGCACAGTGGAAATACAGCATGCACCATCTTCTTCAGTGTTAACAGCTGCTCAGAGTACAGAAAACTGAACACATTTCACATTGTAGTCATTGCAAGGAGATATATAAAGTTTAATAGGATCCCATTCTTGAGTTACTTTATTACTCTGCTCAATTAAATGCTATTTAACGATTCAGCATTTACAAGGTATTATATACCACTCATACTCCATTGATTTCAGTGACACTCTTTCTGATTTTTCCAGAAAAGATGAGTAGTTCTAAGGAAAAATATTAATTTTCTGTTTAAGCCCTACGTAGAAACAAATTAAAAGTAGTGATTAAATATAGCAACTGCAACATTGGTTTTCTGTAATTCACGCATGAGGAGATTGAGATTATCACATCAAAATTGTTTACACCATTGATACTGGTTTAACTGGTAAGTAGCCCAAGGATGAAGACTATTTCATGTTATGTCTGTATTTCCATCAAAACTGCAGCAACCTGGCTGTTACACTTTATTGGAGCGTTTAATTTCCAGTTGTATCCACCATAAATTACTATTACAGAATAAAAGATCGTCATTCTGGATCATCAGAGTAGGTGGTGTAGGCAAGTTGCTGAAATAGTCGTGTTTGTTCACGTGTTGTAGCAGGTTACTCCAGTACCCACCTTTGTGTTCCACGCCTTAGCACACCTTAACTCTACTCACACTCAGTGTGAGAAGTGAGTTAAAAAGGCAGCTCCTTGTCTCAGGCACTGCCTTGCAGCTCAGAACATCCAAAGACGACTCTCAGGTAACGATTCCACTCTGCAGCTGGGAGAACGTGCACCAGGCCAGTCTCCACAACAGCTTTCAGCTGCTACCTGTTGCTCCAAAGTGACCATGTTTGCTGTCACAGATACTTGTCCTCATCAACAAATTTTCCATCATAAAAGCAAACCATTCAGCCCTGAAGTGCAATTAACCACTTGGGTCAAAAAATGGCAAGAAGCTGTAGATACAAGTATCCCCATGGTCTCAAATGCTAATGATACATCACTTAATTTTCTCACTGTATAAAAGCTACTTCTTGCGATCTCTTTTTTTTCTTTATCAATCTCTCTTGCTCACATAAGCATTACCAACAGCCACCCTGCTTTCCACTGACATGAAATTCTTAATATAACTCCTAGATTTCCCGTTTGTAGGAACATTGTGGCAACTTTTCCTTACTTTTGTGTCGGAAATGTGAATAAAATTGCGTGCATTCTCACTGGTGAGACACGGCACCAAAGCAGAGCGGGTGCACTGCATTCCCAGGTGAGCTGCATGGTGCTCTCCTCACACTGCTCTGCTCCCGCACGAGGAGAGGACACAGCCAAGTCTGCACCCTCTCACAAGGAAGAAATAGTTTCTGCGTTACTGAAAGATATCCACCAGAGAGATGAGGAATCTAAATGCAGAAAACCTGAAAAAACTTCCCACAACTGAGAATCTGAAGTACCGACAGATTAAAAGACCTTGCCCAAAGTCTGCCCAAGAGATTGCATCAGAGATGGATATTGAGTCGAGTGACAATCAGACACAAGACTTTTTTCTTTTGATTTGATGTACTAGAAAGTATAAATCATCTCCTTATCACCAGAAATATCATAAAGCTGGACCACTGATGACAATACTTCAATCTACATTTTTAAGGACATAGTGTCCCTTGACCACATACTTGTCTTTCATTTAATTCAGAAGTGCTGCATGTGAATACATCAGAACCATACATTAATTGCTACATTTGCAACATTTTAAAACATCAACATGCCTGCCTTCATGTCTGCTATCCACACAAAGAAACAGACAGTGTAAATCAATGTAGGAGCAATATTAAAGGATCAGGTGTTCAAGTTTTGGAACTCGCAATATCGAATATTGTATGGAATGCAAACCTGACAACACCCAGATAGGGAAGCGGATGTGAGACCATGAGTGACGTCAACACAAAATTCAGTGTGGTACATAAACTGAATGCACAATTCTTGTGCCCAAAGTACTGTTTGTGAGAGAAGGATCCGGTAGGAAGCAGATTTCAACAGGTGAGGAAAAGCAACAGACACAGCCTCTACTGAGCACTGGAATGGGCTGCCACAGGAGCTTCTGGGGGAAAACAGTATCAACTTGTTCACAACAGGATACACAATTCATGGACCACAGATCCCTAACACGACAGTAAAGGGACCGAGTGTGTTTATACACTTCACTGATCCTTGAGAGTCTAGCAAAAAAAAAAAAAAAAAAGACTACACTCATCTACCTTTCTTGGCAAATGTACACTAAAGTAGATGTGTAGTTAGCGCACATTTCATCTCTCCCCTGGGACACCTCCATAGACACGTGTTCCTACGGACATGAGGTTTCAGCTTTGTCTACTGTGGAAGGAATTCAACTTGCCCTGGCAACCCAAGTCACATGGTTTACATAATTTTCAAACAAAATTTCTGTAAGACCATGATGAAAATGGAATTTCTAAGGTAACTGAGCCCACAAATGCAATGAAAACATTCGACTGTTCCCTCGATAATGTACAAACAAAGCTGCACCACCTATACACTGTTGTATTTTCTAGCACTAGAGAAAACACTCTTTGCACTAACTTCCATTATTTTCTGCAGTACAGAAGTAAACTCTTTGGAGAAGCTTTACAGGAGTGCCCCTAATTTGATGAGCATACTGACACCTGAACTCTCTGTGCACTGGGTGAGTATTTCTACTTTGCTACATGTACAGCATGATTCCGTGCATGCTTACATTTCCTAAGTAAATCTTCATGAAGACCAGAGGAAGATTTAAGAAGCACAATCATTTCACTTTTGCATATGATTCTGCAACTTGCTTTTTTCTTGCCCACAGAAAACAACTTCAAGCCTCATTTTACAGTGCTGTCACAATATTTTCAGGCTTGAGACACAAGATTTCATTAATTTTTATGCCATCAGGATCTGTTCCAATATTAAATAAAAAAATCCGAAAGCTACTCATATGAGAGGACTACTCTGAGCCAAGACTTCAGGGACTGGCTTTAGTTCATGCCTTAAAGAGAATGTCCTAAAAAAAAAAAAGAGAGAGAAGAAACTAAAAGTCTCAAAATAAAATTAAAATAATTCAGCTTTGCCTCCTGGGTAACATGTTCCTGCTTCTTATGGAAAGGTTCACTTAAAGAATCCCATATATCTATGGTCCTTATCCTTGTACACACTTGTCCTTCAGCTTGTATGCCTCAAGACTGCTGCTCACAATTTGAGCTGAGCAGGAAAAGCAGAATATACGCAGAGCCTTTCAAGCAACCATTTCCCAGCTGTGCTTGTCCACTAAGTCTGTGAAGACACTTGCATCGATTCCACTGACACTTTCCAAGCTTCATACAAAGTGAAGTGAAACACAAAACTTCCGGACCTCACAAGCCAGTTCTCTAGAGAGAGCAGCGATCTAGGCATGGCACAAGTCCAAAAGTAGTAGGAGAAAATCCCTCAGGCTGCTGGCTCTCCTCTTGTTACTGCAGCCTGCCATGCAGTTAATATTCATCACCATATTGGTTTATTGGCAATTTATACTTAACTGATCAACAAAATCCCTGCATTGCCACTTAAAATCGATAGGTTATCAGGCTCTTACTTTTCAAATCTAAAAAAAAAAATCAAGTAAAACTTTACATAGGGAAAGAACACATTAAAAGTAACTGTTTTATGACTTCAGTAGGAATTTGCATGCTTTTTATTACAGTGTTTTCAGTCGTATTTAATGGTTTATGCAAGCTGTTCATACACAAAGGATGCACCAGACCACTAACTCTGTTAAGGATGGATCTCAGCTTCCTCAAGTCTGAAGATCACCAGCTGACAGATGAAGTGGTGATCTGTTAAACCTGTCATTTCATGAGGTTATGAACACATCACAGAGCTGCAACTGAGCCAACAGAGTAATCTTTTCCTTTCCAAAATTGCAAGAAGCAATTATTTGTTCATTTTTAAGCTTTTTTTCTAACCAATTTGACTTTTTTCACAGAATGATGGATCTTTGACCCTTTTCTTAAAAGTATTCCTCTGACTTGAGAGAATTATCTTTAATAAGATGTTTCCTATTAAACCTAGTTAAATTTAATATTGTAATTAACTCCAAATTCTTAAAAAAACCCCAAAAATTCTAATTTAAAATTTACTTTCCTTTACATGAAAAAGTCAGTAACTCTACCCTAAAATCACATATAAAATACTATTCCTCAAGATGATAAGGTCACGTAACCTTTATGTTATGTTTCATTAAATACCAATGAAATACTAAAACATCATTATGTAGTTTTTAAGCTCCATGGCACTGGACAAGAGAAAAATTAAACCTTCATATAATTTCAAGTGTAATCTGTAAGTATAATAGGAACCCAGTCCAAAACCCAGTGGTGGAGGTCATGGGAGTCTTCCCATTAACTTCCATGTTCTTTGGACTAAGGAACCAAGATAAATATTAATCAGTTGAAAGGAAGAGAAATTAAAACTTACCCATGAATTCAATTCCTAAATGGTCTGCTATACTCATGAAAGCATGTAAAAGAAAAAAGAGAAAAGAGACAGAAATGTTAGAAACAGAGTAAAATATAAATATAAGCTTGATATGGCAGTGCTGCAGAACAGTGTGGGATCAGGGCCCAAAAAGGCACAACCCTGCCCCTCAAAGGCAATCCTAGGGTGGGAATTTAGGGCACACACTGTCACAGGAAGGGACGTGTATTTGGGGAAGGACATGAATGCCTTTATATTTGACTTTATGTTCAGCCAACTACCTAAAGGGATTTCATTTTCCCATCCTCCTGAAACTCCTCTCTCGACATGCTAGCTGCTGTCCTTAGTTAGACAAGGTTCTTTCTTTCATATCCTCTGACAGGGATCAAAACCTAAAGACATGAATGGAAGGCTTTCACTGAGTTTGGCAGCTCTCAGCACAGCGCAGCAGCCACACTTGCACCCAACGTGACTCCTACTGCTCTCTGCTGAACAACAGCAAATCTGACTGCAGGAAAGAGCAGCCATGTTCCCAAGCTGGCCATCAGACAGGCAGGACGTAATAATTTCAGGACACCTTGAAGTCAAGCAAAAATTTTAATGCCTTTAGAATATTGACTGAATTACCACATGAACTTCTAAGCATTTCAGGACTCCTTTTTCACATGACGAATTAGAGCCCTCTAACAACTGCACAGCAAAGCTAAAAGATTTTCCAACATAACCCAGTAGTTAGTTTAAACACTTCATTTTATTGCCAACTCTGGTACCTGTGATGGGATTGTGGAATATTCGGGGTTCTGTTGAAAATGCTGGGAACTGTCTACCTTTAGAACCCTTTGAATGCACCCAGGAAAAGGCATTGAGCATCAGCTTGCTCAGTTCACTTAGCGTACAAATCTATAGAACAGTTGCTAAACTCCGTATTTATTTTCATACAGAAGGCACAATGTGCATTTCAAAAGCAAAGAACACAAGATGATGGTATTTGGTATAAATACCTTATTACCATGGTGTTAGGGAAGGCACATTATGCAAGTTTAGTGACACCCAAATGAATCTTTTCTTTTGAAAATACATAACTCAAAATCATACATATATCAATTCCACATAACCATCTTCGAATCCGTATTTTTGCATTCACTTACAAATATCATGTACAAACATCCCTAGAACATTTGACACAGGAATGTAAATTTTTATAAGAATATAATTTTTATAAGAGCATGAGATCAGATATATTAAAAGTGCATCAAACATACTATATTTACAGAGATTTGTAGCTTGTTTTTTTCCTATGTAATTTTCCGTACCTGTGAAATCTGCAAATATTATTTACATGCAATTTACACCTTTGCATCCTTCTGTAAATTAGATCAAAATGCAGTTGAAAATGCCTTACTTTAAAAAATGATAGCAGAGATCAAAGCACCATAATCTGGCCTCCAAGGACAAAAGGATATTGACACATGGAGGAAGATCATGCAATATCACCTAAGTCTGCATAGAACAGCTGAAAAAAACAATCCTTTCTTAACTTAGTTATACACTTTCTCTACATGTTTTCCATTTGCAGCCTGCAATTCTCCCTTTGAGTTCACCAATATGATTAAAAAACACTTCCTCAAAAAGTGCACACAAAATCTACCTTTCCTCTAAAAANGAAAATGCCTTACTTTAAAAAATGATAGCAGAGATCAAAGCACCATAATCTGGCCTCCAAGGACAAAAGGATATTGACACATGGAGGAAGATCATGCAATATCACCTAAGTCTGCATAGAACAGCTGAAAAAAACAATCCTTCTTTCTTAACTTGGTTATACACTTTCTCTACATGTTTTCCATTTGCAGCCTGCAATTCTCCCTTTGAGTTCACCAATATGGTTAAAAACCACTTCCTCAAAAAGTGCACACAAAATCTACCTTTCCTCTAAAAAGATGAAAAAAAGCATTTCAGTTCATATTTGAGTGGCTTATACATAAGTGAGAATCAAGGGCATATGGAGCCTTCCTGGGAAACATGTTCAACTGGAGAGGGTGGAAACATGTCAGGTTATTTATTTCAAATATCTCACGTGCCTGGGAAACAACTTCAGCCACCAGCATAACGTATACTGCTGACAAAGCTGATTTCCCCAAATTACGATGAAAGGATGTCCGGTGGGACAAACCTTTACAATAAAACGTCCAAGCTGCCAATCATTAAGTGTAGTTCAACAAGCTCTGTGAGCAGCTATGGAGGAATAGAAAACGAGGAAATGGTAACTCTGACAGATGTAGCACACGCTGGCACTGGTTATGACCGTGGCTGGGCCACCCCTTGGTGACCGGGCCTCAGCCCAGCGAATGCTCTCACTCGCACCGCTGCGGTGCAGATCAGCGACTCTGCAAGCTCCAGCTTCGGAGGTGGGTTTGTCCCCTCCTAACAACAGCAAGAAACTCTCCAAAGCTTGTCCATGTGAGAGACACACACGGCAGCAGGGAAAAACCAGCAGGGGTAGTGGGGGCTGTGAGTTGTGGTGGTGACCTGAGACTGAGCCCAACACTGAAATGTGAAGTATTGACCCCGGCAAGCCACGGTGTGACAAAGACTGTTCTATTGCTCTACAGCCACGGTGTACAGTTGATGAATTGCCTGCAGAGCACTTCCCTGGACACAGCAAGTGCAATGCCAAGTAATTCACCATCAGGAAATGGACTCTGTTAAAAAAAAATGCATATGAGAGCTATAAACATGCTGAAGCGTGGGTGCCGCTCCACAAGATGGGGTCATTAACTGAATAATGCACCAGTATTTTATTTTTGTTATTGTGGTTTCTTCCTTTGCCCCGGTATTATGTTCTTAGAAACTAATACATTTTTCAGATAGGAAGATTATTCACTTTTATTTTTTATTTTATCAGTATTTCTGTATTTTCATGTTGATGTGGGAAAAATACTGTGCATTATGGTCCTTGCACTATGGTAATGGGTTGCTAGTATTAAAGCCCTTTTAATTTATACTGTCTAAATTCATACACACCTGTGAATACTCAATAACAAGGACAAGAGAAGACACATTTGCAGTCACTAATGGATTAATTTATTAGTGCGCCACAAAAAACCCATACTGCCTCGTGTGGGGATTGTGGTTTGCTGCAGCTCTTTTCTTAGTCATATTAACACTATGAACAGAAAGATAAACTCAACACGTAAATCGAACTGAAAAATCTTGGATGCCAAAGTACCCATTGCAAACCTCTACACACATTTTAATCTTTTCTAAGGACAAGTTGACTTTGGTATGAAGATGATAGGTTTAGGAAATCAGTGCAACAGCAAAGTATTTTCTTCTGCAAATGAAATTTATTGCTTCCAATAAACTCATAAGAGTTGTTAAATTGTCCTTGGTAGATTATTGTCTTGAACACAAAATGCAACACGATAATATGCTGCAAGCTACCTTGGGACAGCTCAAGTACTCTGAACAGATGACCTGTCTGGAAGGAGCAGGACTAAGTTTAACTCTTAAGTATCAGACCAATAAAACTTGGTCTGAAATAAAGAAAAATCCTTCCATTCATAAAGCAGCTAGATTAGGATACTACCTAAAGATACAAACTGCTGCCCTCATCCATTGTCCTTTATGATGTTTGGCAGCACATGGTTATCAGCCTATTTGTACATCTAATGAAGTGAAAATTGTAATCAATTACTGCTATATATACATATATATGTATGAAAATATAGATTTTTTTGGAAGTATATTATTCTTTGATCATTCACTTTGCATGTGAGCCCATAGAGTAAAGGGACAAGGGATTTCTCTATTCAGTAGGAAGGGTTCGTTACTTCCATCTTCTCTCCTCACTGACAAACTGACCAAAGCTCTCAGAGGCTCGTTGTTTTGTTGGGTTTTTTTAAACATTAAAAAGAAAAAGCAACAGCATTTATTAATGCATTTTAAAAATCTCAGTTAATAAAGAGTACAAAATTTGATTCTGTTTGTTTTAGAGAAATTCTAGCTATTTGTTTCTGTAATTAATTTACACAAAAGTACTTCAAAATGTTTGGCGGGGTGTAAAAACTGATTGAGACTGTTCAGGGGAATCAGAGACATAAAATCAAAATAGTTCAACTACTGATTTTTTAAAATATCTTCACTGAACACATGACAGAAAATTGCATTTCTGAGACATTTAAAAATGGATCAAACTAAATCCTGAGAATGATCTTGACTCACCTAATACCTGGACCTTCCTTTTACCCTCTCTGATAAGGAGGACTACTAAAATTTTTCCAGATTAAAAATTTCCCTGGCAACAGGTAGGCTCTTCACTACAAGCTAACTGATGTAATAGAAAGTATACAGAGTATTTTGGTAATCTGCCCCATCTATGTCTAGACACAATAATGAAAATCATACATACACATATCCCTTATAAGATACTTGGTCTGGTTTTGATGAAATTATACATCACAGTTAAAGAAATTATAATTTAGAAAGAAAGAAGGCCATAAATCTATAAAAAAGTTCACAATCTGCTATATTCTTAGTGTAAACAATGAGAGAACATTTACATTCCCAATTTGCACAGATACAGTTAATTTTACTCTAAACCAAATTCAAGTCCCCAGTGTGCAAAAGGTAAATATTGAAGACAAAATGTAAAGGTTAATTGCTTTATCCATTTTTTTGTAAAAGAAAAAAAATACAAAGGAGGAAAAAACCCCTAGGCTTGCTGTGAGTATTTGTATGGCTCTGTAGAGATTATAACATAGCCTCAGGACAGGATCCCCTCATCCACTATCAATTCCATTACAAAGGAAAACTTGAAAAGCATCCATCAAAACCTCTCGTTATATAAATTATACACAGTGCTGAATAATGGAATAAACTGTTGATTTCCTTTCCATTTGAATGACTTAAGCCTGTGGCTGTGATTTTCATTACAAAAGTGGAAAGATTGTTTCCAACTTCTGCAAATAAATAATAGCAATACTCCCATGCTCAGGTTCAAAACAACTTGGAAATTTCAACTATTTACCTCACAGCGAGCAGCATGCAGACTCAGAGGATTAATCTTCCCTCTTTTCTATCATTTTAAAGACCTTACATTATCTCTGCAGCTAATAAACTAAGTTACTTTTTTTTGAGGCACTACTGGATATTAATGAAAAGAACTTAGTCTCACAAGCAATCTCTACTGATATTCACAATATTGTAAATCAGTACTGATTAATCTTTACTACGACAGCTATAAATTCAGCAGAAAAACTAAACACGTCTGATTTCAAATCAGTGTGTACCCTATTGATATCGTACTATTAAGCTTATTAAACACCTGAAGAATGCATTTAAGAGTCTTATCAGATTCAGGCCAAAATGTTTATCATCAGGTAAACATGCAGCAGTTTTATTTTTCTCTAAATAACCCATTGTTTTCAGCAATGAGATAAGAGAGCAGGTAGATGTTAGATGCTGCTGCTATATGGAGATGCATTTTTGCTGATTTTCTTAGCATTCATAGATCAACACAACCGTTCAACTCATATAAGGACTTTAATTCATCCTGGAGTACCAGCAAGCAAACAGGATGTCCACACAGAACACTTTGTCTCCACTCAGACAATTGGGAGATGCTTTCTTATTTTATTTGCTAAAAATGTAATGCTGTTTCTATGAAAACCAGTAACTCCATCAAATGTAAGTGAAGCTGCCTGATACACCTCATAGCTGATGGTGACAAGGTTACTTAGGAGGTTTGCTCTAAGTATATGCTGAAAATGATATACCCGTGTGATCACTGTGAGATCACCCCCTGCCGGCACAACGAGACTGCAGTAAACATTGCACATTACAGTCTGGTTACTTGATTACTGACATTAGCATAAGCTACTAAAACCAATGAGTCCGATAAATATTCCCAGAAAAATCGAGATTTCTCTAATATTATGGAGTTTTGACAGATCAGTAAACACGTGTTATCATTGTAATTGCAAAAACTGTCATTTTTCTTTAAGTTCCTGTTCCTTACTGCAGCCTCTCCTGTAAAGTTTTTTCCCCACCCTCTGCCTTTCCCAGCTCCACGCACCATGCTCAATTTATATTCCCATCTAAAAGTCCAACCCCACAGACCAGGTTTTCTGCTTGTGCTAAAGACTACACAAAAACAAACACTGATGTAGCTATGTGACCTACTTCTACAATTTTGATTTCTTTTCCTGGGCTTCCACAGCAGATATGACAATGACTGCATTTGTCCTGCAGTCTCAGCTGCTTGGTAGGTGATTGCAGCACTGTCACAACTGAGGAACCACTGGGAGAACTGGGCTATGGAGGAATATATTCCTCCATCCATCTGTGTCATTTCATTAAGACAAGGGTTCCTGCAGAGCCCAGACTTGTCCTGCATGAAATCCTGGTCCAGCCTCTCAAGCCTGCTCTGGGTTTGCACAGTGGCATCATGCTGCCTCTGCAGATGGACCTGCCTTTATCTGCAGGAATGCTGGCAAACAGGTTTAAATGCATTTATCTACGTTGAGCTTAGATGTTTTCAGTCATTAAGCACTTCCACTGAATTTCAGCAGCAATTGGCATGGTTAGTGATGCAGAGTCCTTTGGAAATGCCAACATCTACA
The DNA here is from genome assembly GCA_013400655.1 of Mystacornis crossleyi. Taxonomy (NCBI): domain Eukaryota; kingdom Metazoa; phylum Chordata; class Aves; order Passeriformes; family Timaliidae; genus Mystacornis; species Mystacornis crossleyi. The sequence continues at coordinate 24,635 of VYZQ01000321.1, forward strand.
TTGCCAAAACTGGTCCTTTCCCAGCTATGTTGCAACAAGGTCTCATAAATATAAGCAGGAGAGGGAAGTGGAATCATATTTATTGTCAAAACCCAAAAGCATATTCGTTACCTACAAAACATATGGTCTGGAAAGTTTTTAGAACCACGTGTATGAATTAGATTATTTATCTTGTCATAGGTGTAAAAAATTTCACTTGACTGCAGTAGTTCTTGTGGGAGGAATGATCCTGTTCTGGGTACGTAAGTGACACGAAATATCTGTTAAGAAAGGATAAGCCTATGAGTTTCTTAGAAATTACTATAGGGATTTTTGCACTATTATTTCCAAATGGGTGTTTGGTAATATGGACCTGTAAAATATAACCAAACTCACAGAAACATTAAATGAATTGCTAATAGCTCCCTCATCTTATGAACATATGACATTTAATAAACATTTTTCATGCTAAATGTTACTTTATTCCTTCCACAGATCATTAAGCTGTCCTTTACTTGCCTGCTACAAGAAAATGTTTCGGATGCAATCCTGTTTAATGCTCTCTAAAGGCATAGAAAATTTTGTAGGTTTTTGTCAATTTCCTAAAACTAATTGCTTTCTTCAACTTCAGGACAAGGAATGTACATCATTTTGTGAAAAAGAAAATACAGCTTTATTCCCTAATGTTTCAAGTAATTTAGTTCTACTGCAGTCAGAAAACAAACAAGCAGAAGCAGAGTACAGGTAATGACACCATGATTTTACAATATTAACTGAAGGTTTTAAAGGCTGAGAACTACACATTTCCAGTGACAAGAAAGCTGACATATTTATTTATAGCCAGACTTAGTTGCCTAGATAGCTGGACTGAGTTTTGTGGGAAAGAACTTGAGAGACTCAGAGATGAAGGACTCAGACCTTTTAGAAAGATGCTGGTTTTGCTCTGTGTTGATTTGGAAATCTACCTTTCTTTAGAAATCCACGTCTTTAGGAACCCAATTTTGACAATAACTGTATTTGCTGTATGCTTTCATATGTTGCTTCATTTTAAATAACTTAGGATGTAGAAAGAGAATTGCTTGAACTTACTCCAGTTGCTCTGTGCATTTTTTTGCACATGGTATAAGTGGCTGCATTACTGAGCCTCCTTTCCAGCAGTTCTGTGTTACAGGCTCAGAAGATAATAAAAGAGCACAAAGTTTTCATCATCATTTTATCCATTTTTGTGGAATTTGCTGTCTTACGGGCAAGTACTTCTGTATGTCAGGATTCTCTCAACCCACCTTCCTTCACCATCACAAGTTTAACATCAAGACCTCTAAAGCTCTTCCAAATTTCACTGAGTCCTCTCTAGGAAACCAGGCATGGAAGTGCCTTTATGCCTCAGATCCAGCTGCAAATAAGCAATCCACAAGTGGGGTGCTTAAAAGAGTTTTATTTAAAAGAGGTTGTTCTCAGCTACATAGGTCTGCCCTATTTAGTGAAGAAGAGCAGCGTCCCTCCTTTTTGTTACTCCATTCAATTTCACAGGGATACGTGATTGAGAGCTTTCAAGACTATTGCAGTGAACTTTATCAGAAAACACAGCCTTCGTCCAACATCTCTTGTGATTCAAGGGAGGAAATACCGAATGACAGTTCACAAAAATACTCCCATTACTGTGCAATTCCCCATGCCTGCAAGATGTATAGCAGGGAACTGACCTAGGCATATCTTTCCTTTTTTCAATGCTAACTCCCTCTAACAATTTTATAACTCAACTATAGTGTTGTGGTTTCTTTTAAAAAGCTGCTGCACATTTGCTTGCTATCACAGTGTGCAAACCATGCACACACAGAGCACAGCTTGCTCTGCATTTATGTACTATGTGGTATTAAACGTTACAGGGACAAAAGTTCAGGTATGTATAAGTGCTAGAGAAACTACTTTTTCTGGTTTCTTTATGTTAACTGGAAAATTTCTATCAAGGCATTTTGTGATTCTGTGGAAACATTTTATTTAAAGCTGGTGAGTAAACACAGACACCTGAGGTGAATATTTTGCCATATAGTGTTTTCAGATTCATAAAAAGGCTCCTTGAAGGACAAGACACTTCAGCACTCAAATTTGAGTGCTCTCCCAAGTCACCTACCAGACGCCTTTGCCAAACTCTTTGAGGCTGGTGCACTGTATGAGCAGCCCTATGGAAATATACTGGTAATGGTCAGCTTGTTGGTGACATCAAACCCCAATCAGCAGAGGGGAGCAGAAGAGCTCTGTTTTCCTCTAAGCTAAAATGCTTTCTTGACACCCGAGGATGATTTGTTCAAGCTAATCAATACTAAGCCAGGTCTGATGGGGAAGCACTGTGACTCAGACAAAGTTCTGCAGCGTGCTGTGTTGGAAATGCCAGGCTTTTGAAGTGAGATACTGAGATGAGTTATTTGTTGCGATGTGAAAGCTACAGAGCTGCCATATCAAGGCTCCAAGGAAATGTCTCTCTTACCTGGAGCTGTAACAGTTCAAATGGTGCCACTTCTATTTGACCATGGGTGTTGGCACACCTGTCCTGACAACATCAGACCAACTTGTGTTTATGACCCCACAGACAGTACAACAAATAATTTCCCAGTCATGCAACTGCAGTCATGGCTTTTTTCCATGCCTATCCTGCCTTGCTTATGGAAATATATTCTGCTTAGAAGCCATTAGCTAATAATGTAAACAACCAAGTAGCAGCAAAAATGAATGGCAAGAAATCATTTTCCTCAGAGTCTGAGCATCTTTTGTAATTTTAGATGCAAACCATGAATTTATGACTTCAGATATGTAAGAAACAAAGGGAAAATTACTTCACTGCTTATCTGTTTGAACACTGTTAAGGGTTCAAATCCTTTACTACTATGAATACATTAGAACAGTAACTGCTATAAATACCCACAACAAAGGTGGTCTAAAATCATTAATGTTGGGGATGAACAATATGACTCATCCATGAGACTTAAAGCAGACAGGGCTGTGATAAAAAGAATCATTAGCAGCTATCACCAGCAATAAAAAATAGCATATTAGAACAAAAGCGCACGATGTGCACACAACCCAGAATCACCTACAGCGAGAGCAGCAAACTTAAAGCTGCTGTTTGCCCTCATTTGCATATGGTGATACACTGCAATTAATTGTTATGAATATAATGTGAGAATGGTGCCAAAGGGCCCCATATATAGAAATATTAAACTCATGGAGTGTAATCAGTCTCTCAGAGCCATTCAGACAAATGAATTGCCTGTGCACAGATGTAAACCAAAAGCACCAGGAGGGTACCTCGTGCTGACGCCGGCAGCACTGGCAGTGACACCTGGCCCTCAGGCCAGCTCACCACTGCTGCAGCACCCCCCACACGGAACAGCATGGGAGAAAACAGGAGCAAAAAGGAGAAAAATGTGTTCTATGACCTTCATAAACACAAACCATTATTTAAATCTAGGCAAAGTGGTTTAGATGAACGTGCAACTTGTTAAGACTTCACAGAAGACCAGAAGATCTACTATGGCCTGTCCCCTGTGAGACACCTCAGTGACACCTGGGCTTCAAATGATTGAAGTGCACTTGTTTTCTTTCTACTTGCTTCATCTCCATTCCACAAATTTTAGGGTGCCCCCAAGAATTTAATAGTTCCCAATAAATCTCAGAGAACATTCTCCCATCAGAGAGCTTTTTCCTTACAGGTTTGAGACACTTTATCTTACTCTGAATTAGACCTTAACAATATTGAGGAATACAGTGTTTCCCTCATAAGACCTTACGACTATGGCATAAATTATTTTGACAAACAAAAACAGATCAAAAGGAGGGTCTGCATTCTTTTCCACTACAACAAACTAGATGTGTCAGCAAACAAATTAGTTTTGTAGGGTAGTCTAAAAAACGGAAATAAAATAAAATAAAGTTATAACCTGCTTAGATGTCTTGGTGTGGTTTTTTTGGTTTTTTTTTNTCTTAGATGCCTTTTGTTTGTTTGTTTGTTTGTTTGGTTTGGGGTTTTTTTGGGGTTTTTTTATGGTTTGTTTCAAATCAGTAGGACTGCTCAGAGCAAAGCTGTGAGCTGAAGTTGAAACTTTTTACTCCTCTTTAGGCTATTTAACTTTTATAAACCATCGATGTGGAAAGAAGAGTTCTCCTTTTTCATGCTTGGCTCCACCTGTGCACCTTCCTTCACACCTTAAGCAACTCTTAAGCTCTGCAAACGGGTGAGGCAGCCGAGCAGGCACCGTGTGCTCTGTGGGAGCTGACCCAGGGCAGCCACGACTCCAGAGCAGGGCAATCAGGGACACCCACACACCTCAGAGGGCAGAGAAATCCCCAGGCATGGCTAAAATACATCAACTGTCTGTCCCTGTACTGTCCAAAGCAAATATATCCCTAAAAAGTAAATACAAACCAATATAGAAAACATCTGGGTTTTTTCTTTTTCTTATGATTGACAGAGCCAGAAGTAGGGAAATCACCTTCAGATGAGAGGTAAATGAATTTTGAACCAAGGCCTGTACATGAGGAAAATGAATGAACACTGCTACAGCTTCAACTTACAAAGTCTTTGGATAACGTGCTACCCACATGAAATAGGGTAGCATGTTATTACATTTTTCCCCCTCAAAATGTCCTACTCTGAGAAATTACACGTCATGAAATAAGAATTATTGCATCTCACACGTAAATTCCAATAAAATCTCTAGAAAACACTACAAGCTATTTCTACCAGAAACACGGGATACACTATTGAAAGGTTTTATCTTTTTAGCAAGTCATAAAACCAAAGGTGTAGGGGACCCAACAAAAAGGAAATGCTTTCAAATTACAAGAGAAATACATAATATTTCAGCATTTCTGAAGGAAAGTAAAAAATCCTGCTACCTATGCAGATTTCTATTTTATTTTTGTTAGATGACACTGCATTGTGAATTCATTCATTTAGGAATACAGTTACATTGACAGTAAGGTGGGGAAAGCTCTGCGTTGAATGGATTTGCATTTTATTTGCCAACATAGCCTGCTAAACCGAGGCAAAAGCTAGCAAATGACCTCATAATTAACAAGACCATGGTTGCTGTGCTGGAATCCTCCATGAAAAATTCCATTTTTTGCAGTGGCATTATTATAGAGGAAATAGTCATAAATGTGTGAAACATACTGTAATATGCTCACAAAGCTCAATACAGTGAGGGGAAAAGAGCCAAAGACACACTTCTGCTGTGATTTATACCTGAGGATCAGAATTTCAGGCAGCGAATAAGATCAGTAGGAAAATTAACCTGAGAGATGGTGAAAAGGTTCCAAAGTTTAGCAGAACAATTTTCCACTCTCTGTTCCAAACCCCACTGAAGCAGAATTGCTGCTGACCTGAGATGAAAACTATGATTTCACTGCAAGCTTTGGGACACTGACTCTGCTAAACTGAGTATCATCAACTTTTTTTTTTTTT
>VYZQ01000321.1:30266-55073 GCA_013400655.1 Mystacornis crossleyi
GGCACTTACACTCTCAAACAGAGTATCTCATAACTTTTTTTTTTTTTAATTTTTTAATTTTGCCAATACATGGTTTCAAAACTGGGAAGTCCAGCTATCACCTCTTTTTCCTTTAGCTATATATCTATTTTGCTGTTACATTGGTGGCAGGATTGGGAAGAGGATTTAAAGTATGAGTAAGAAAGACAAGTCCCCTTACGATGGCAGGCAGATGCCAGGCGGCCTGAGGCTGCTGTTGAGTGAGTAGATTCCACCTGCATCACTCTGACCAAATTCATCACTCAGATTGCTAAGGTAGTTTTCTTTGAAACAGGGCTGAGTCAGTAAACAGCAGAAGAAAGCACTCTACAATATGCTTCTGATCTAAATCCTCCCTTTTCCAGAATATTTAAAGAAGGGGAAATATGGCTTTTCTGAGGAGCTGCAAGGCTCTGGCAAAGTATTTTCAGCATTTTGTGGGACTCTGGCTGCAGGTCTTCCCAGTCAGCTGTTCCACTCATCACACTTACCAGAAGCAGTCTTTTTCCCTGAAATGCTGTACAGAATAGGAACCTCATCCTGCTGCTTCCTCAGTCCATTACTTCAAGTATGGTCTGAAATCTGTGTGAAAGAAGGACTGTATTGCTGCTTAAGCTGGCAACAGCAGCAGCAGAAACAGGTATTTACATTTCAGAGTAGCTTTACAAAGGATCAGTGAACACCCTGGCATCAATACAAAAGTACTTCCTACTTTGCCATAAAACCATTACCCTTGACCAAGTATGCAGATAAAAATAAAGTTGTTTTTTATTCTCCAGACACATTTGTGAGGAATTCAGCAGCTTGTAATATCAAAGAACATTGTCAGCAGCAGCAACACTGTTCCCTCAAAGGGAAACAGTTGTCCATTGCAAACTGTTGTTCCCTCTTTTATTCTGCAGCTGTGCACTGCATATAACTAACTTCCAAGAATATTTTAAGCTGAAAAACCAGCTGTCTCTATTTTTCATTTGCCAAATGCCCTTCCCATTGAGGCTTAGAGATTTTCTTCCCTTATAAAACAGAAAAGAGAGCCTAACACATGATTAAAAACATACTTAGGCACATAAATACCTTTGTAAAAGACCTCAATACCTTTACATTTGTAAAACAAAGTCGAAGTCACTTTCAAACTGGAAACCAGTCCTCTTAGATTCATACCTCTTAAGTGCTCTTGAAAATTTCATTTCTTTGGGGCAACATCCAGATTGTGGGGACAAGTGATTGCTGCACCGAGCCTCACACTCACACGTTCAGCCAGACTGCAGCAGGAGCACCTGCACGCAGCTCCTGGTGCACGGAAGAACAGCCATGCGTGAATTATCACAGTCTAGGAACACCTCGTGCTCTTTCAGCTGGTTCTTCCCTGACACTGCTGTTCCTGCTCCTGCCAGGTAGTTCAGGTCAGCTTTCAGACACCTACATTTGCTCTGAAACATCCATTTTGCTACTCCTACTTTTGCCAAACAGCTGCATTAGCAGAAAGCTGGCAGGGCACCAACAGCTGGAGTCTCTACTCACATGGGGGAAATTCCTTTGGAGATCCAGGAACTGCAGAAGGCAAAAGGCAGCTCATCTGAGCCACCCGTACTATCATATTTTGCTGGCCAACTGAGGTCTTAAACCCATCCTTCCTAAGTTCCAAGATGCAGAACCTGATTTTTCTAATGTGTAAGAATTTTCCTTTGGTTTTCAGTCTAAACTCATACTGCACCAACTTAAACCCATTCATTCTTGCACAAACATTATCTTTCAGCTTCAATCATCCTGATATTACCTTTATATTTATCCACTTGGCGTATTTATAGACCCAATGACATCTCTGACATATTTCCCAGGCCATCATTCTATACAGCTGCAATTTTCTGACAGGCATTGGAATATCTATCAATTACTGTACTGGATCAGCAATATTTCACTCAAACAATGGCATTCAAATACTTTTTAAAAAAACTGATCACTGCTTCCACCACCACTTCCTACATTCCTATAAAATACAGCATATTGAAAGAGCAAAAAATATATCATATACCTACTGGTGCTGTCAGAATCACCAGAAACAAAACAAAAAACTCCATCCATTAAGCAACACCAAGGAGGTAAAAAGTTATGACTAGAGCCTTGGAGTCCGACTCCTCAAGGGAGAGGAGAACACAAGATCTGCACTCAAAAGTGTGAGTTCACCCAAACAGATACATCGAGGCTGGCTGGCACAGCTGCTTGTCCCACTGCCAGTCCAGCTGTGAGCAAACTGTCACTATGAAGCCAGAGATTTTCCTTAAATCCCTTCTGCCTATAAAGGAAATTTCTGTCCCACTAACTAGATTTTATCTAGAATTATAAACCAGAGCAAATGTAATAGAGCAAATGTGTTCCCATCTTATTTGTGTGACAACCTACAGATAAAAGAAATCAAACCAGTACAAGATCTAACTCTTTTCTATAACCAAGTTTTGCACCGAGGAACAACTTTTAGAATAAAAATATTTTGATTTTAGAAAGGAATATAAAATTCAAGGCAGAGAAGACTGCATTTCTAAAAGCAACTTCTGAAAAACCACATTGTGGTAATTACAGGTTATGTACACACATAGTCATACAAGAAATGCAGTCCTATGCTGTGCTTTTCTCTTATGTAGGTACTTAACACTGCTGCACAGACATTATAACAAATACTTTTCTTCCTTTTTTTTATTTTTTTTTTTTTTTAATTTTCACTAATGCTGTTTAAATTGCTTGGAAAACTTACAGTAGAAATTTTGATGTCTCGCTGAATTCTCTTTCCTCCTCAGTCTGCAGTTGCAGCAAGTTTAAATACGTGCGGAGTAATTACATTGGCGTTGGTAAATACTTGCCAAAAAGCTGTCACAGTAGCTGAAGAAATGCTTGCTGAAGAATTAATATGAGTTAAGGCCTGCAACATGAACTTTCTTTCTGGAAGATAATCTCAGTCAGTGGTAGAGTGATACACAAGTCTCTAATAAGTGTCTGAGGACAGACAGATATGACAAATGCCATAAAAAAAGGCACACAGCCCTAGTCTGCCTGACTTGAAGTCAGTGTCACTGTGATGGAGTCTGATTAGCTGCTCTGCAATTGCACATTTTCATTTTCTTACAGTCCATTAGGCTGTTTTTAACAAAACTAAACTCACTGCAGGGCAAAATAACCAAGTAAACCAAAACAAAACACATTGTTTATAAACATTTTCTTTGGGAATTGCCATTTTGTGGATAAATGTTTCTCTCTTGAGCAGACTAGAGATCATTCCTTCCCAGTTTCCCCCTTTGGACATCCTCAGAATTGGGATCGGGGAGAGCAGGGTATTTCTATGCAATGCATTCACCAAAAGTACATCACATCTACCTGGACACTACTAAATAAAATCCTTGTAGACTACAAGGGAAAACTGATCATAACAATAATAACAGAAATCAAACTCCACCATGATGAGCAAGATGAATCAAATTAATTAGCGTACATCTCAGCTAAGTTAATGTTACAGCTTTGGATCCCATTCACTGCTTTTCCTAGTTCCTGGTTATTTCTGCTTTCTCTGCCCACGGCCATTAAATTCAGCCTGCTCTCTCTTAGTGCTCCTTCACCTTCTCCTGCTTATTTTTGTATGACCCCCCCTGCCTCCCCCCGGAATGGGGTTTCCCATTTTTTTACACATGGTAGCAAGAGAAAGGTGGCAGTGGCATTTTAAGCTCCTGCTGAAGTTTCAGTGTCAGGATGCTCCGCCATGAACCCCCTCCTGTTTCAAGGGGGAACAGCAAACACGCCAAACGTGAGAATGGACACCACACCCTGTGCCTGGCCTTGTCAGGCACTGTCCCACTCTGACGTGGAATGCTAAGAAGGCAAAGCTGGAAGACACTCAGCAATGGGCAGCAGAAGGTGCCGGTACCAGCAGATAAAGCACATCCCATCGGCGTGTGCAGGTCCTTCACTTGAAGGGAGTGTTTAATAAATCTGGAAAAGTTGCTATTTGTGATGAAAAGGTAAAATCCTTGCAGTTGTTCTGGACTGCAGTTTACTGTTAAATGGTGTATTTTAGGGCGTTTTCATCTTAGAAAAATAGGCTGACTGCTTTTCTTTTTTTTCCAAGTTATGCCATGAAGAAATATAATTTGCCTTTTAATAGAAATGTCAAGGACCCATTCCTTCCAATTTACTATATAGATTTTTAAATTCCATACAAAAATGTTATAAATTTAATTGGAAAAGACAGCATGACGGCATAATTTTATACAACTGGTTACAATTATTACAATAGCAGCTTCCACAGAGCTCTCAGTGATTTTTCAAGAGCATTTACAAGCATAAAGTCTGAGTTAGAAAAAAAAAATAGTAATTTGCTACAGCTGTGCAAAGTGTATTATGGAAATCAATCAGCAGTGACACAGATATTTAGAAATGAGAGATATTTTGCCCATCTGAGAGCACAATTGTAAGACTTGGTGACGTTAATAGGTTTTCTTAAAATGGCCAGATTAAATAAAGCATTATATTTTAGCTCAGATATATGGCACATAAAAAAAAAGGCAGACAAATGGGTTAGACAAAACTATTCTGGTTGTTTTTTCACTTTAGGGGAGCATGAGATCAATATGACAGAATATGAGCCAAGGAAAAAAATGATGACAAAGGGCACCTCTCTGACAGCCTTAGTGCTGGAGTTGTGAACAACTTCCTTCTGTTCAGACAAGAGAATTTGCTCCTCCTTTTGTAACCATAACTGCATCAAAGATATCCAAGTACTGCCAGCTTGTTTTCCTAACTGCTAATTTCACAGAATGTTCAGTTCTGGCTAAACCCTTGAGTCAAAACTAATGTTATTATCCTATGTAAGAGACACAAAGCCTTTATTTTATCAGATGACGCAGAATGGAGACTTACATGGAAGACTAGAAAATCGAGCAAACTTTTTTTCTAAAGGGCATGTTGAACACGAATACTAAAAGGAGCTTTGAGAGCATAAGGGCAATAAGAGAACAGAACACTTTGCTTAACTAGACAATAATGAAAAAAGCTTATTAGGGAAGTTTAACACACTCACAGAGAAGTTTATAGAAAGCAGCAACCCAGTTCTTTTCCTGAAGTGATTTTATGGTGATAAAAGTTTTGCAGATTCATTGTGCTCTAGATTTATTCCTTATTTACTTTTGAAGATACTCTCATGGGCCAAAATACCCTTTTTGACCTTGAACTTTGTGCTTTTGTCATCAGATTTCTCACACACTCAAATCAGATCAGAATAATGCAATAAGGACAGACTGTGAAGAAACTGGGCTGTGAAAAATACATGTAAATAATGGTGAAAAGGGACCTGTGAGAGTTAATGGGTGGAAGATGGGCAAAACAGCTTTTCTTCTTTAGGGACAGGGGCAGGCATAGCAGTATTTATACAAGCAGGCAAATTAATTGGCTTTTGCTGAGCTCTGTGCTGCTGCAGCTAAACTGCTTTCACAACCTGACCTACATAATTTCGAATTTTATTGGGTATTTCCTCGTTCAGTCACAGGACAGCACAGCACACAGAGAACTGTAGAAAAGATCTTGGAAAGTCATACAGCCCCATATGAAATAAATTTCTCAGGAGTAAATTAAAACTTCATAAAATATCGTTGCAGCACAAAATTAATCAGTCAAATCAGAAATTGCTAGATTACAACTCATATAAGGTAGTCAAAAAACTGATATAGTAATTTAAAAGTACTGTCGATGGCAATTAGCAATAGGCGTCTAAGTTATGGGACACTCCATATCCAAGTGCTTTGCAGCAACTCTTACATTTATACACTGACAGCCCTCATTTTCTCTACTGTACTCATTCCTCAGTATCCTGATTTTCCTGCTATACTCAAACTAGAAAAAGCCTGTAAGTTACTATGCCATATGAAAGATACAAGTTTATTTTACAGATTGCCTATGCTGAAAATGGCAAAAAAAGTAGCTACCATGATAGGTTTGATGGGAAAGAAGTCTCATGAAAGCAGAATTTCGAGATAGGGTTGGCTGGGCTCTGGGCCATGTCATACCTGCAGGATTTGCACTCAGAAACAGTCTCAGTGCATGTATGTAATTTAAGGACAGATTCCAGGAAAATCCTGTGTAGTTTGGGGGGGTCAAATGTTCCTCCTCAACCCTCAGTAACCGTCCCTCTTCTAGTGCCTACCCAATGCTAGGAGGGAATCAGATACAAACAGCTGCTCTCTCACCAAGTAGTTTTCATCTTTCCTTCCATCCATTACCAGCTTTCCAGTCCAGTGTTTGTTCTCAGGTATCCTATCCACTACCGAGAGAACCAAACCAAGGCAAAATACACTAAAACTACTACTTGAGATTCAACAGAAAGAACTCCTAAGCCCTAAAACTATATACAAAAATGTACAGCAGCCATTAATTTATTTCTGTGTGTTTCAGAGCCATTAAGAAGTTAATTTTAACGCAGTTCAAGTAAAATTTTAAAAAATTACTTAAGACTTAGAGGAGACGAAATATTATTAAATATCCACAGGTGCCCAAACTCCTCAAATAATTTTGCACTTTGTCTCTACTTTTTCCTTTTGCGTGTGAGATTTTGCATTCTTACAGAGCAGATGCATTGTTTTATATTCAAATAGTGAGGCAGCTGCTACTACCTAAGGCTTGAGAGATTTATGGATAATAACACAAGTGCAAAATAAAAGAGTACATTCAGATGCATATCAAACAGAAGCTGCATCACTCAATCAAACTGCTGGACAACAGATTCAACTCTACAGACAAATATGAAACAAAATAAAATTCCTCAGTCAGACCAACTTGTTCAGAAAAATACATTATGTATTTCCCCGTACTGACAGGGATAAAGTAGTACTTTTCTCCTTGGCCAAAGCATGCCACAGAATTTGTTTTCTAAGCCAACATGTGTTAAAGCAGAAAAGAATAGCCATTCTTCTGAATTGCTATCAATAAAAAAGCAGCAACCAACCGTATCAGTCAGCTTGTGTAACAACAAAAACCAGGTATGTATCAATGTCAGGATCTCAGCACATCCCACTCTGCACACAAAACATCCTCACTTCATACACGCAGTCACTGTTGCAGGATGCACACACTGCTGCTTCCCAGTCGCTTCACTTATTCTGGCAGCTTCTTCTTACAGTGTAAATACCACACTCTGCCCAAATGAAAACACCTCTGTGTATGCCTTTTTTGTCACGAACAAGAGACCAAAATAAAGGACCATAGCAGTCCAACTGAAACCTGAAAACTTCATGCAGTTGACTTTGTCTTTATCAATCAAAACCACTGAAATAAAAATAATGGCATAGAGGAGAGCTCTGAATTGAATTCTTGATTGTAAGCCTGTACCAAAAGCCAGCCTTGTCTGAACACAGGTCTCATTAACAACTCTGGCAGAAAATGACATTTTGAGTTTAATACGCACCAGGGAGGAGCAAATATAAATCAGGGCACCCTGTGGTCAACACCTAGGGATTAACATGCCAGTGCATTGATCAAAGCAGCTGTGTCTATTCTAACTTTTCTCTCACTTCTAGCTTTTTATAGCCAGCAATTTAAGACACTCAGCAATCTCAGAGCATCCCAAAATCCCTCTTCAGCAATGTGCCTGACCCTGGAGCCAGATCCTGCCCGTGAGCCCAAGGCAGCAATAGCAGAAGGGCACTGCGGACCTGAATGCCAAGTTTGTTCATATCCATCACACCGAGAATGACTTTCCACCTGCTCCTCCTCGCCTCCTACCCCTGCTGCTCCATTGTCTTACCCAATTACGCCCTCTCAAAACTCATCTGAAAATGTAGTGTTTTTCTTGTATTCCCTGACTTGGTTTTGTGGGTTTTTGAGCCAACCATTTGAGCTGAAATACTTATCTACTCCTACCACATATAATCTGCTGGTAAGGAATTTTGTGTAAAGAATAAAATAGGATGTGGTCAGGAAGTAATATTAATTTGTTCTCTGATCACATATTTTTCCAAACTCCCTCCTCCTGAAGAATCTCTTACCTAATGCAGACTACACATCTACATTTACTACTTTTTAAACTTTACTATTGCTCTTGGCAATAATATGTCCTTTGCTGCTGCCCTTTCTTCTGCTCAGACAAGCCGTCTGCCATCCTGCTCTCCAGACTATTTGTCAGCTTCAATCTCTGTAGGCACTGAAGGATATTACAGGCATGAATTACTTTCCTATTGTTCTTCCTGTATTTTGGGTTGAGGACAGCACTACATTGCAATGAGACGCTGACTGAGGAGCAAAAGCAGAAGCCCACAGCAGCTAGGACAGAAGGACATGTCATACATTTTCAGTGTGCACTTCCTATCCCTTACCACAAACTTACTCAAATTCTCCTCTGGCAATCAGCTTTAAAAGGCTTCCTGCACATGCAGATGTTAGGCAAAGGATTCCAAGTTATACATGTCAGGTTTTCTCCCTAAAACTGACCCATTTTCATTAAGCAAAACATACAAATTTTTTCAGTGAAAAATGTGTAGATGATACTCAGATTAATCAAACTGGAGAATCCTTGGAGGGATTTTAATGGAGTAATTCCAGGGACTGAAGCTCTGACAGGCAACTTGTCAGCCAATGAAACATTGTTGAAAGTAATGCACATTGTAAAGATGGGCTGTGGCTACTAAAATTTTTGGTTTATGTCAGCACATACATACTAGATGTTAGAAGGAACATTTATATGTACAAGATCAAACTGGGAAGAAGTCAGAGCCTGGTTGTTCCAAACCACTTGATTTAGGGTCATGCCTGGAAGGTAGGGAAGATCAAGCCTCTTTTAATACCTTTTTATTTTTGACCTCTCTAAACATGGTTAGTTTTTATTTTAAGAATTGAGGAAGCCTCATTCTCATTTTAGTAAATCTCATTCTGACTTTAAGCTTAAGGAATTTTCCTTTTCAGGACAAACTCAGCTGTGAAGCTAAAACATACAGGAGACTTCCCAGGTCTTATTCTGGGCAAGCAAAGGCTCATTTTGAATTCATTTTCTCAAGTCTCTTCACTTAAGCAAAAACTGATTACATGGTGCACAGAAAAAACTTTAAAACAACAACAATGAAAAAAACTCCCACAAAAGCAATTTTTTTTTTTTTTTTAAGTCTCATCCAGCTTTTCTGTCTTGATGGTGCTGTGCAGCAGGGGAGTGTAGCAAGATCTGGAAATCTGAGCAACGTAAGAATAACAGGTTAACTATTAGCACTCTGCTGAGTTTTAGAAAGAGCCTTTCATTTTGTAAATACTGAACACTATTGACCCAAGAGGCAGATTGCTGATGTTGCATTATTCCATTCACTTGAGAGATACTTAAAGCATTCTAAATTAAAACCTAAGCAAGGTCTAGTACAACCTAGCCCAAGACTAAATATATACGTATAAATACCCTAAATTTTTATTTACATGTAAATTTTTTCTTGTCGTCTTCCTTTTCTTTTTTCGTTTTCTCTTTTGGTTAAAAAAATAAAAATAAATAGAAAAATAATTTCATTTTCATATGTGCTGAATTCCTGCAGTCAGTTTCGTGATGCTTCCACATCTGAGTTCAGCTGAGCATCTCAGGATTTGTGATGTTTTGCCAACACAGCAGGGTTGGTGTCCCTGCTCTCAGTGCAGATCTGCCCTAGCAGAGCTGAATAATTTCCCTCTACTAAGGAGCAGACAGGCATTGAGCAGCTATGACTTTGAGTCTTCCTCAGGTTGCCTTATTGGAGCTTCATAAATAGCTAGAAGATGTAATCTTCTTTACATATCACCTTATAACATCTAAATTTGGCTTTTGCTTAATTTGCCATATTCTAATTAGCCTTGGATGGAGCAGGAAAATACATCTTGCCCATTTACCCCATATGAAAATTAAGGTTAACTTTATTCATACATCTGCAGGGTGGTATTAAAAATCAGGTAGAGCCTTTCGTGCTTTCACAACAACTTCTGGTAAGAGCTTTCCGACTAATGTAGGACTGAGGAAAGCAGAAGCCCCAGAGGGAGAAATAGGTTACCCTGAGTGTACCTTCAAAGGCACAGAAAGCTCATAAAATAAGAACCAACTGAAATGGGTCATGATCTCCCCAAGCAGGTGCATCTCTATATTTAGCCACCTCTATTATAGCTGTTGACATCTTAAGGAAGTGTCCTTATCACCACCCCAACTGGGCCCAACTTGTCATGTTCTACCTACAAGCTCGTGTAGTAACGTTGCCCCTTAGAATCACAAAATTGTTTCGTTTGGGAAAGACCTCTAAGATCGAGTCCAACCACTAACCCAGTACTGTCAAGCCCACTGCTATACCGTGTCCCCAGGTGCCACATCCAGATGTCTTCTTGAGACCTCCAGGGATGGTGACTCCACCACTTCCCTGGACAGCCTGCTCCAGTGCCTGACAACTCTTCTGGTGAAGAAACTTTTCCTAATATCCAGCCTAAACCTCCCCTGTTGGAACTGAGGCCATTTCCTCTTGTCCTGTCACTTGGAAGAAGAGACCAACCTCTACCTGTCTACTTTTAGGGAGCTGTAGCGAGTGGTAAGGTCTCTCCTACCTCTATTTTCTCCAGGCTTTACTCACTATGTTTCCAACGCCTATAAAATGAATAATAAATCACTGAGAATGACATTGGTAAGTAGAATTTTTACTTGGAGTTCTCTAGACATCTACACATATGGTTTAACCCAGTTTCTTCTCAAATAAGTAATCTTTTCTCCAGAAGTGTGCAGATCGTATTTTAAGGGTTTAAATCTTTGAATATTTAGGAAACGCTAAACAAATCCTGACCACAAGGGTTGCTTAAAACGTGGAGGCTGATAAAGACAGCAAATTAATTTGGCAATAATAGGAGGCCGAACTTTCAAAGACAGCTAGATCAGACTGGAACACAAAGTCTTTACAAAAGCAAAAATACCTTTTGCTTTTATATATATTAACATATATACATATTTATAATTACAACTGCTAATCTCCACAGACCAACGAGCTCCTTCGAGAGGACACTCTTCCCCCATCAGTGCCCTGCATTATCTGCCAGCTGCAGATGGAGCCATTCAGGGGCAGCTCCTCCATCAGCAGTAGCCAGGCTCCTACTGATGAGCTGCTCAGCCTCTAGAAAAAGTCTTTTCAGAAGGACTCATTAAATTCAGAGTCAAAATGCAGTAGGCCATCTCATTATCAAGAAAACAGAAAATCTGTAATGTAAACCACAAATTAACACAAATAATTCAGTTAGATGCTTCAAATCTGCTCAATATCTTTTATCTGAGATTTACCTTGAGAAATGATATCCACCAGCACAGTTTTTTTCAGCATCAAGACCTAAGTCAGTATCTTACATTTTGTAAACTCTAGCACCTTCTATAACATAGATGAACATTAAGGCAAAATTCTGGGTTGTGCTCTCTCTAGGGTAGAGCTAGACTGTAAAAATACACATTTTACTACAGCAGAGATTTCAAGTTTACCAACTCATCACTAGTGCTAGCTGCAGAATAGCAGAAAAGGCTTAGTCTTTCTCTTCCAGGAAAAAAAATCTACAACCACAATCCCAGAAAAAGACACAGGCTGACCGACTCCCTTTTCTGTGCTGTGATCTAGGCATTCAGCTGCAAGAGAGCAAAATCAGGTCACGGACTTGAACCTGTGTTTCACTAGTCATGGACAAATATTCTGTTCTCTGCTAATTTGGGGCCTCTTTTCCTGTACCAGATAAAAAGTATTTCCTTCTGTACCTGAAAAAGCTTTCCCAATAGAAACACTGTCGAGACACAGCAAAACAGTCAGTATTGAAAATGTAACCTTTTTTTTCAAGAAAAATTCAGTTTTACTAAAAGCAAACAAAACAAGAATCCAAGTTAAATTTAGATGCTGCTTTTCACAAACAGCCCACACAGTGGATATTTTCCTCTGAAAAGCATCAGGTATTAACCTCTCTCTGTATCTTCAGAGATAATTGGAGCCAACTCCTTTGGAAACAAAATGAAATGTGGACATCTGTTCATTGTAAACATTTAAAGAACATTGTGGATACTAAATTAAACTGCAAATTATATTTTTTATTCCATTATGGAACAAAAGTACCACAAAAAT
Organism: Mystacornis crossleyi; assembly: GCA_013400655.1. Taxonomy (NCBI): domain Eukaryota; kingdom Metazoa; phylum Chordata; class Aves; order Passeriformes; family Timaliidae; genus Mystacornis; species Mystacornis crossleyi. Next base: position 42,386 of record VYZQ01000321.1, read on the forward strand.
TTTAGAGAAGGGAGAAAGTGAAGCCTAAATGAGACAGACCAGACAGCCTGTGAAAAGCAATTTGTGATTAAAGCATTCATCTGGAATACTGGAAACAGAGGACTCAGAGGTCTTGGTGTCAGAGAGGGAGTAAAGGCCACATACAGTGACAGTGTGGGAAGGAATCACACCAAAAGCACGTGGCAAATATTGACTGGTAGCAAAGACTTGCAGAGAGAGAAGACTCACTAACAGAAATATAATTCAGATGCTGAAGGAAAAAGCCCCTCACAAACAGGGAAGGAAATAAAGTAGATATGCTGGGATAGGAGGTAAAATATTAAAAAACCCAAACAAACTGATATCTTAACAGCATATGTAGTACACTCAAATCTTCTCCTCTTGCTACTCAGCTGAGATGTTAAAGTGGTTGGGGAAGACAAACAAGGTCAAAGAGCAGAATTAGCTGCAGAAGGACAGGCAGGTCTTGGCTGTTACATTCACTTGTTCCGTGTTTCAGTACTGTTTTCTTCATATGACCATCCTGGATTGTCAAACCTGTTATTCAGGCTGTTAGAAGTCACAAGAGAAACTTTCTGTTTCCCAGGCCCCTTATCAACTGGTGACTAATAATTGGACTTTTTCTCTACAGCAAACAGGTACTTGCATGGAGAGCAAAGAGCCAGAAGCCCTGGGAGCAGGGGGCTCTCTGAAAGGGCTGGAAGTTAATCTGGTCCTCCCAAAATAAACGGTCCCATCAAGAACTGCCTGTTCGAGTCTGCTCTTTGGTTTGCTTCTGGGACAACTCTGATCTGGTTTGTCTTTAAGAAATTCCTGCCATGATCAAATTTATCACTGAAGAAAATGAATACATATGCTCATGGCTGGCAATTTTGACTCCCTAATGGTCAATACAAAACCCACTAGAAAACAGTAGTCATACACGGCATGAAAGTCACGTGAGGACAATGCAACCTTGAAGGACTCATTAACAAATGTTTACCAGTCCCAGTGAGATCAAGATTCTATCATTTGATCTTTCTGTTCCAGGAAATAATAGTTACATGAATTGCTGGGTTTGCACAGTAAAATTTTAACCAGAAGTGGCTGTTCCCTGTTGCTAAATATAAGTGTTTTATGTCAGGCCTAAGAAATGAGCCTGGAAATGCCTTCAGGAGTCTCAGTACTATTTTTATTCCTAGCAAAAGATTATAACTTTGATGTGGTAATCAAACTCATAGTAACACTGAGCCTTAATGTTTTCAGTAAGATTGCCATTCTTGTAAGCAGGTTATGTATATACACACACTGCCCTCACAGAATCCAGTCTTCACAACAACACAGAGCACTCACTACTTTAATTTTGAACGGTACTTATTCCAGGTTTGCCTTCATGAGCAGAGATTGTTCAAATTAGCTGAATCAACACCGGTAGAAGCTCCAAGTGAAGTGAAAAGTCTAACAACAATAATTGCCTTAATAAGCGTCCTTGTAGTGGAGTAAGGACTTAATGCAAAGAGTGAAGATGAGCTAAGAGCACAGAGACTCTTCCAAGGGTATTCATTTTGGGAAGATGATCAGCACACTCAGCAGAAATCCTCTTGGAAGAAAGTTTAGCTCTCATGGATGAGCCTTAATGGTTTTACTTTCAAGACAGTGAGTGTGTGCCAGACTGATCCTGAGCTTTGTGCTTGTGCAGTGCAGAATTTGTCTTCCTGCTGTTTACTACTTACAGTCACAAAACTGTACTCTGGACAGGACAGATCACAGTATCAGGAGCCCCACAACTCCAGGATATACCTGCCCCCAGGTATATATACTACTGCATTTTTTACTAGAATCATTTTAATGCAGAACCACTCATAGGAGGTGGCAGCATATTCAGTTCAGAGATTTAACACAGACAGATACATTCAAAGGCATAAGATTAATTGCCAGTAAGAGAAACCTATCTCTTTTCTCCATGTGTCCTTACTAGCTCCTGCAACAGGCAATGACATCTTAAAGAAACGTATACCATGCCATCTCAACCAACCACGAAGAATTTAACATCAGAAGTGTGATATAAAGTGAAAAAGTATTGGTAAAGTAAGATCCTCTTGGACAACTGAGTAGCTAACTTACAAAGACAAGAACTCAACTAAATGAATGCTTTTCAGCTAAATTACAGTCATGTTTTGTGCAATTTTCCTATATGTCATCTCCTGATGGCCCATCTTTGCTTATACTTTTCTCCCTGAGCATGAAGAACTACAGTCACTGCACTGCTGAATTTTCCTCTTAGGAGGTCTGAAAATGTGATCTGACAAGTCAGTGATTGACTGCACCTTGTCCATCCAGGCAAAATCAGGGAAGTTCTTCTGAAAGACTGTGGGAGATTGACACCAACAGTAACACGCTGTCAGTAGAAGAGTACAAATCTCAGAAAAGTTGGTTACTTAGGGTAAAAGGCAAAATTAGACGCTTCCAGGGTGTCACAGGACATAGACTTGAACTATATTTATACTTGCAGCTTCCCAGACACGAAATGGCCAACAACAGATTTAGGAAATGTGTTTGTAAGAGAGATAGGAGGAGTTGCTGTTTTAGAGGCTCATCACTTCAGAAGGTGCTTGTTTTGGGAGAGTGCTGCACCGCCTCTCACGGAGGCCCCGGGATGTTCCCGGCTCGCAGCAGAGGGGACAGCGATTCCCAGCCCCGGCCCTTCCGTGACACTGTCACCTCCACTCACAGCCATCTGCTGGGGCTCTTGTGTAACCAGTGATTCCACTATCATATGGTAAACCTCCCTAAAATACAAGTACAAAAATCACTACACAAAGACCTAGAAATTCTTTAACTGACAGAAGTCCCAAATTTCACAGATGAATGGTAGTTTGGAAAGGCGGCCTCCAAACTCCTCTGCATGAGGTGGCTTTCATCTCCTTCTTGATTTCTAGCAACTGTGGCTTACAGAAAGACATACTGATGAAAACTTCTTGTTGGCTGGGATTTGCATTGCTAGAGATTCCATTTTCTTTCTTCCTTGGGATTTGTACTGACTCCAAATAAAATGAATTGATCAATTTCATTATTATCCTTCCACATACAGGCAATTTTTAAAGAAGAAGAAGGAAACAAGTGGTTTTGAGTTTTGTTTAGAGGTTTTTTCCCTGCTGTCAAAGATATTGCATTTGCCCTATTCCAGCTGCTTTATAAGAACGTCTACAGAGATGCAGCCTTCACAAACTGAATTCCAAGAAGACCACCTATGGCATAAAAGCCATGGCAAAACCAGACATAATTGAGTAATTCAAATGAAAAGCTTTGAAAATAAAACAAAATAAAGTCACCAGATGCCAATATACTCTTGTCTTCCAGGAGAAGAGATGAACAGAGAACAGTAAGGAACTAATGTTCCTTTAAAACTAATAAAAATATTTTGGTCAAATTCAGATTGAATTATTCTATTTTTCCAAATAAACCTGTAGGACTTTTTATTTCAGTGTTATCTTTGCCAGTTCCTAAATAAAGATCTATATGAAGGCTGACATGTAATTTAAAACTGAAATATTAAATGGAAATAAAATGTAACCCCACTACTAATATTTCCAGAAAGAAAGCCAGAAGGTGTGGGGAGTAGTTGTGCAAAGCCATCCCTGTTTTTTTTTTTTTTTTTTCTTTCTAAAAAGACTGGTAATTCAAAGAAAACAGGGAAAAATCACCTCTGTTATTGCACACAACAGTAATGAAAGCAATTCAACTTAATGCTGTTTGGAAACAGCTCTCACACGAGTAGGCTTTTTTTTTGTTGCTGTTTCAACTTGAGTGCAACACAAGCTTAGAAGACTAGAATGAATTCCCAATACTCTCTCCCTCCATTAGAAAAATGAGGATTCCCAATACCCTTGGGATTTCTTAAATCTATTTTGCAGTAGACAAAAAAGAAAAAAATAAATTAAAAAAAAATTACTCAAAAACATCTATACTGCACATTCTGTACAAGTCACTGTTAGCTTATCCATAGAATCAAATATTATTAGGTGTTTCCTATGAATTTAAATTTTGCTTTCAGGACTGCAAGAAATAACATTATCAAGACTGGTAGTGATTTTCTTTGCCCACAGCATTAGTGGCAAATTTGTGACTTCAGTTATCTCTCTTCGACTTTAATGTTTCAGTACTTTCTGATAACAGACACGTTCACACTTCCAGTTATCACTGGTGAGCACTTTTACTAAAGCTTTGGTAATGTCGCTCTTCTGGTTTAGAGCACTTCATTCCAGTTCTGCACAATAAAGCCTAAGTTCTTATTTTAAAGAAAAGAAAACCAACAACAAAACAAATCAAGAAGTTTCATACTATTCAGAGAAAGCCAAATTTTACAGCTTCCATACAACTCAAATTTGAAAACACATCATCTTTTTTATTGGTCATATCCCAAGGTCTCTACACACCTGATCAAAGAGGAGGGAAAACGTGTCCCTCATTGCCCCAGGGATATATTTTCTTTTTAATTTTACCATGCTGATGTTTCATATTCCTCAGCCTGTCTCTCATTTGAGGCATCTTTTCTAAACTACAGTTAAACTCATTAAAATGTCTGGAGAGATTCTGTTGCTTTTCTCCTTTATTACTATTTCAGTTAAGGCGATTCCTTCCTTTCAATCCATTAATGCATCAGGACTAATCTAGGTTAATTTGTGATGCATTTGAACTGGAGGAACTGTGGTTATACATCTTTATAAAGACACTGTAGCTGAGAGAAATGTCAGATCCACTTGATGGAGGCTAACAGATCTTCTACTGACTTGTCATTTTCAGGGACTTCCCCTGACCGTAGTCACCACATCTTTAGCTCTTAAAACCTAATTTTACAATAAAATATCACCTTTTGATTATTTAATTTTAGTAAAAGCTGAATATCCTAGAGCAACATTAACATTTTTTAGTTTGTGAACACACAGGTGGTGTGGCACTCTGCCATTAGTTCAACAAGACACCATAAAATGACAGTCACTATAAAAGAAGCTTGGTCTACAACTGCTCCCTTCATATACTTTTTCTGAACTAAAAAGTCTTGCACAGAAGAAATAATTAATGCAAAAGGGCTTAAAAACCTTTTCTTTTTAAGACAAAGTTAAGCCACAAAATTCAGACTTAAATATAGATTTCAAAAGTTCTTTCTGGGGTTAAAAATGTCCCACATTAAATCTGTTTAAGAAGGATTTGTCCTCCACAAAACTCAGATACCCACCTCTGGGTAGTCTCCCAGTAACTCCTAACTGCCCCTATTTACACGCAACCTTTGAAGTCTTTCCAACATCAAAATTTTATTCTCTCCTATGTCTTCTGGAACTCAAAAAAGGAGAAAAAATACAAATTCAGAAGGAACACTGAGAAATTCAGAAAAGTTAAGTAGACATGACAAAGAAAATTATTCAGGCCCTAGAAAATCAACCATTCACTATGGGACATAAGTTTCATTTTATCTATTCAAATTATTTGAAAATATAGTTTAGAGATATTTTGCAACAGTGATGTTCTTTATCCTCTATTTTATAGGAGCCCCTTTGCAAAACACCTTTGTGGTGTCCAGTGCAGGAGCTCAGAGTTCAAAGCCAGCTCTGCTTAAAGCAGGAGGCTGAACTTCCTGAGTTCTCCAGACTTCTCTTTCAACTTAAATTATCCTGTGATCTTAAATAAACAGAACTAGATGAGGGGGAATAAAACATAAAATAAAATGCCTACGATTTATGCTGTTTTTGGGGGGAAGATTTTTTTTTTTTTTGGAAGATGTTAGTAGGGGTCTTGGGGCTTTGAATACATTTTAGGAAAAATATTTTTTTCATTTGTAACCTATCTATACTTGTTTTACTTATCTACAGTCTCAGTCTTCCAGAAGAGGGAGTTTGATCCTTTGCTACAGAATGAGGTATATCTAAGAATGAGCAACTGCAGGTTCCAGATATGACACTTGCAGGTTTCCCTTTGATGAGATTCAAAGAGAAACGTGTGCCATGCTGTCACAGGTTAAAGCGTTACAAGACCACAGGCTATAGCTCACTCAGTAGGAAGAAGACTTTTGACATTTGAAAAAAACAGTTTAACAAACCTGTAGCATAACAACAGGGAAACCAAGAGAAAAAAAATCAAAGTTGAAATGAAGCATTTTAACCAAGCACAAAATTGACACATTTTGGCATAAGTTTTGTCTGGAAGCTGAGAAGTCTTGAAATCCTCAGAGAAAGGATGATAAACCCTGTTTCTGGTGGCTGGCTCACACCGATTGCAAGTGGCTTACAAGTGAGTTATGATCAGATCACAGAAGAAATTATGGGATGGGGTTGACTGCAACAGCAGGAGCATGGCCTGGTGACCTATAAGGTTTCCATCCCATTTTTATTCTTCTAGAAAATAATGCACTTATTCTGACAAAGATTTGGTAGGGAATATCAGTATTTGATAGGGAATCCCTCTTTACCCAAGCTTTTGAGTCAAATGGGACAACTTGAATGTTAATATGACAAACACAGGATTAATACTGAACATCATAAAATTGAAATACACATTTTACATAGTAAAGAAGCTTTCAATGCTAAGAACAAAATACTTGAAGGTGAAATTGAACAATTTGGTAAAATCAGGTAATGCCTTGTTCACCACTTTGTAATATGCCCACAGAACAGTCAAAGATTTAAAGGTTTTACTTTGCCCCAGTATAAAAGCAGATTGAAAGAAATATCTGTGGCCTACATACGACTTACCTTTCAAGACTCATTGGGCCAGGCAGGTCTACTCCAGAACACTACAAAGGATAGTACAGGAGTACATTTCTACCATTTATGCTGTATGTAAGTCCCCAATCCTATAGATACGCATAGGGCTACACAAAAATTTCTTGTGCATAAAATTATATTGAGGTTGTAGTTACAATGTTGAAAGTCTAAGTGTTCTACCATTGCTGGTAGCTGTATTTATAGAGGAGTTAGTGCAGATAAAGGAAGCTGAAGTAAGGTTCCAGACATACTCCTGTCCTTTCCTTCCAGCATGTGAGGGCTGTTTCTGTTCTTTTTGTCCCATTATTATTTCATCCTTATAAGGTGGAAGATGACTGAGAGAGAGTGTTCAGGGAGTCTTCCTGCACAGTATTAGCATGGCTTACAGATTTCTTCCTCTTGATTGAGACTGTGAGCCTGCGTTGCTTTGCCATGCAGCCTGTTCCCTTATTGGTGACATTATTGATTTTGTTAGGTTCCCATGTGCCTGAGGCTCCCATGGTTTAGGCAAGTTTCTCTCATATTCCAAGATTACCAAACTTCTCGAACTACTTGTGTTAGGATTGTTTTGGATTCTTTTTAAAAAACTTTCTCTTTTAGCCAGAAAACCTTTTTAAGAGTAGGGATATTAAGGGAAGTGGAACACCTGTAATGCTTAAAGGTTCAGTCAAAAAGCCTGTGCCTGGAGTGTTTTGACATTGTAAAGTGTGTGTTGTACATTTGTTTTTCTCAGGGCTTTAATCTTAACTTTGAGCTGAAGGAAGGTAGCAGGTGGTAGATCTGACTGCAAGAAGCCATGGATGCCAATTCAGGAACTCTGAAACACCACGAGGTAGTTTCAAGAGGTTTCCTGAAAAAAGGATCTTAAATACCTTAATGAGTTTGTTCAATTAAACTACATGTACATGATCTAGCATGCATTAATCCATATTAAGTATTACATAATATGTATCCGTATCCATGATGTAAAATCAAGACCTGCCTAACATACATCTAGAATGAGGTAATAAGCTGGTGTTAAAAATATTGCAGAGCCATAACACACTATTTTTCACTATTCAAATAATATGTATATAATAGCTATGATGGACAAGTTTGGTTTGTTTTAGCAGGCTACTTAAAAAAAACCCAAAACAAACCAAAACAAAAGAAAACAAGAACCAAAAAAATCAAGATGCTTTGGCACATGTAAATAAGTAACAATTTTATAACAAAATCGTTGCTATTTCCCAAGTGACTGTGGTGCAGATTCACTTCCCAATCATGACAAGTGTATATTCTGAAAACGCAACCTGTGGTACCACAGGCAAGGTAAGATAAAAACACTGCCTCAGTATTTCTTGCATGCAAACTTCGAAAAAGCTAAATGTTAACAGATGTGTCATCAGCAGCACATTCACTACCAGGAACACCCTAAGCAACCCCATAAAGCTCAAATGAGCTGGACTTGTTCATGAAGCTTGACTGACAACAGCCAGTGGAGCCCAGACAAAAGAGCGTTCATCTCATTTTTCAGCTTTTGGAAATAAAGCCTTTAATTTTAAAAGTTGCTTTTTTCTGAAGCCACCTCCAAATTCACCCTTCAGCCATTATCTTTCTAATCCAAACACATTCAACCACAAACCTAAGTTTTGGCAGTGCAAACCCAGAGCCTTTGAAGATGATAATACTGTGCTTGACTACTGTATCACATACTTTTTCCACTCCTCAGGTTATGCAAATAACAAACATTTCTGCCACTGAGTGCTACTTATCAGCATGGCATTAATTTTTTTTTCTCTCCAGAAGGGAGATAACTATGTTACTGATTTAACTCCTGAACAAAATATTGTCCCTGCCCAGCTGCAGCAGAAAGTTCAATTATTTTCCTTTCAGGCTCGACATGCTTAGAACAAGTGCATGTGCACACACATACATGGAGACATATCACGTTATGCCAACACACAGAAATGGTCCTGAACAGAAGCTTTTCCTCTTTTGAAAACAGAAAAGTAGAAGAGTACTAGAAGAGCACCTAACTCACGTTAACCTTCTTCACTCATACAAAAAGAAAGGCTCCTCTCGGGACATGAGTGTGTCCAGTGGACCCATGCCAATGTCAAGCCAAACCCACCTCTTCTTGCATACTCTAAATAATGTAATTTTGAAAGACAAACTAAATAAAATATAAAAAAACCCCAGCTTCTGTTACCAGAAGGTGTAAAAAGGATGTTTCAGCAGAACTTAGCTCACTGAGCAGGATCAGGTGGCTGAAAAACACTCTGTAAGCAATACAGCCAGAACCCAACTGGAGTAAGCATCTCCTAATAAAGAGAAGCATGTCTGTGCAACCAACACAAAGAGAGAAACAATACTGTCTGCACTAGATAAACACTCTGGGGCTTTTGGTCTTGTTAGATGCAGCTTAATCTGGGAGCCTTTTCGGGGCTTTGTGTTGTATCTGCAATCTGTTGGATTTCGCCTCTGCTCTTGAGGGAGTAAAGCCTGAGCCCTCTGTGAAAAGCAGGTCAGACAGGTACCACCACATCCTGTTGATAACCAGCTGTCCTTTCCCACAACTTTAGAATACAAACTACCTTTATCTTTGACACATACACAGCTTCTGCACTGACGCACGCACATAAAACTTGGCTGAGGTAATATCTACCTATTCATTACAAGCTCTGCATTTTACCATTAAAGGTCAAGCTGAGGAGAAAATAAACCAAACACAAAGCAAACTGTAATGGGAGCTCCGCAACACAGAGAACTACAAAGTAACAGGTGCCTTTGGAAACAGATTTTCACATGGAAAAGCACAAGAAAATAAATAAAAAAGCACAAGGACCAAAAAAACAAGCATTGTTCTTCCATAAACAAAACAACTCAAATCTAATTTTAAGTGCACCCAAAACCAGAAGACCTACTATGTTACAGTTTCCAGTTATATGAACAAAACCAAGAGATTGGATATGACCCTTTGTTGTATGTCACTTCATTCAAAAATTTAAAATAAACATAATTACTTAGTAAATGGATTCACCTTCAAAAAATTCATCTTGGATAATATTTTTGAGATAGCTTTATTAGTCAAGAGAATTTAGAAAGGGAAACAGTGGAGTAAGAGAAGATATATGCAGATATTAATCTGACATATACTGGCCAGTGTAATAGAAAGTTACTTTGTCTCCACATTATTACCTGAAAGTAAGCCTTTATTATTTATTATTGATGCAAATAGACAACACTTGTCAAAGTGAAAAATATTTAAGCTTCATGTAAACTGACAGACAGTATTTCCAAGGAGATTATAGTCTCTTCAGTGCCACACAATGTGCATTTATTTTCTTTTGGAGGAACCACTTTGCACTCTATACTGGGTTTCCTTTTAGATTATGTAACTTTATTTGTTGTTGAGTCAAAAGTGGAGAAACACAAATGTTTTGGCTCTCAGCAGGGACAGCATTATTCCAATTCATAAGGAGTCAAGTGCCCTGGTGGATTGCCCTGTTGGAGCAGCACATGTTTTATAAGAACAGAGACTGGATGATGTGGTTTTACCCTACCGACAAGAGCCCCGCTGTTCTTTACACACAGCTGCAGCGGCCTATAGCATGGACTGTCTGACTACAGGCAAAGGGTCATCTCACATGGCAAGAGCAGCCTCCAGCATGGATTAAAAATATAAGAAAAACATTTGACGTACTTGGATCTGACAAGATTGAGTCGGTTTTCGGCAAAAATTGGTCACAGCGGACTCCTTGGTAGCCCTCTTTGCACCTGAGAAAAAGGGGATAAATGACAAACATACGCATGCGGTAGTAAAAGGTTAATTTTAAGGTACCAAATCAACCGACATTCTCTCTGCCAACGCTGCGAGGGACTCGCATATCTACAATACGCAAGTTATTTCTACTATAATGGGAGCAGGGTTATTATTGAAACACAATGGAAATAGGTAAAATAATTTCTATTTCAAAAAAATTCCCCTCAAACCTTTTGATAATTTTAGAAGCTATGAAAATAAACATCGTTTTAGCATAAGCATTATTTGAACTATCAATTCAGTGAAACAAAAATCAAAGAAAAATCCTCTATAAAATACACATATTTGCAATAAAATAAACTCTTTAAGTAACACAACACTTTATAAAGCTTCCATACTGAACAAACCATGAGACAGACAACTTATCTTTGGCTGTCTGAAAAAGCAGGGAACAGTTAGCTAGCCATTAATTTTAATACCAGTTTATACCACCCTTAAAAGATAAAATGATAGACAACATCAGGCATTGTTTGCAAGCGGGAAGTTTTAGAGGTCTGTGAAATTAGATTTTAAAGCATATAAACCAGAATACCCTCCTCGTACAACAAACAAGAACTGGCTTTGACTGAGATTGTAATACTATTATTTATCTTGAAGCCTTACTTTGAAGAAATTCCATTTACTGCTTTTAAACTGTTCTCAGAAGTCTCATTTCAACTAAGTGTATCAGAATCAGATCTTTAATTATTTATTCGTCAAGCAGTTTCTCAGAGAAAAGTGATGGACACTTTAATTATAAATGATAGCAACAGGGATTCCTTATCTCCCAAAGCTCTTGCACATCACAAACGCAATATGCTCAAATCAGCATCACCACCTTTCATGAGGGTTGAAAACTGCAGCTTGAATGATGTGATAATGTCAGGAGAAGAAGTTATCTGCTCCTTCACAATGTTTTTCTCAGGCTTCCTATAAACGTTGCCTTTTAATATGCTTTTGGTTTAATAAATTAATGGTTCAATGAGAAGTGCATCTCACCAGCACTGATTCAGGGATTAGTAAGAACATTTGTGAGCAAATATGTAAATTATGTTCCCATCCAAAAATGTAGTAAAAATCTACAGTAAGAAAAAGATTTAAACCCCCCATACATATATTATTTCAAAACCTCCCTTTCGGCCTTTCTCCCTGATGGATATAAGGTACTGCTTTGGAGATCAGCTTCCTCCCAGTACTTGCCTATCTATAAAATAACTGACTTGAAAAAGCTGTTCAGATTTTGTTTCATTCAGATCCCATGACAGTGGTCATAAGTTATCAGTCAAGGAAAAAAATGTTCTATTAATTAAAATTGTCCGCTAGTCAGAAATCCTGAAGAAGTCCACATATACTCAGACACTGCTGCATTCATCTTTTGCCTCTGGTTACGAAACATCAGAAGCTGCCTCACATCAAACACAAACTCCTCTCCACAGTCTTGAAAGGAATTGGCAGGCCTCATACCAAAGCTTAAGCACAACCTACACAGGTAGGGATTCTTGCCTTTCTACGAGCATTTTCTAGTAACTTTTGAACACACTTTTGCACCTCCCTATTACAGACTTCAAACACTCTAGCCTAAACTGTTTGTCATAAAAGCGTGTGAGGACAGTCACAGAGTGGTATCTCCAGGAAGAGCTGTACAAAGTGCTCATCAGTGTGTGTGGACACTTTAACTTACCTGTACCTCTGGTAAACACGCCACAAGAGGAATGTGTTTCTTTCAAAATTTGGTACAGAGGTGGATGATATATTAAAGAATAATCTTTTAATGCAAGACCATAACCTTACATTCAGGTAATACCTACTATGGTGGGGCTGCACCTTGAATCCCGTGTCCAGTTCTGGGGCCCTCAGTACAAGAGGGACGCTGAGGTGCTGGAGCGAGGCCAGAGAAGGGCAACAGAGCTGGTGAAAGGAGCGGAGCACAAAAGTCTTATGAGGAGTGGCCGAGGGAACTGGGGTGGTTTAGTCCAGAGGAAAGGAGGCTCAGGAGGGACCTTACTGCTCGCTACAGCTCCATGAAAGGATGGTGTAGTGACGTGGGGGCTGGTCTCTTCTCCCAGGTAACAAGTGACAAGATGAGAGGGAATGGCCTCAAATTGCACCAGGAAAGGTTTAGCTTGGGTATTAGGGAAAAAAATTCTTTGCTGAAACAGTGGTGAGG